>JAJEJO010040122.1:0-12296 GCA_020662805.1 Glaucomys volans | reverse complement strand
GTCTGGCATCCAATCACAGATTTCCTGACAGGAGTGGAGAAGAAACAGCACACCATCCACAGTCGCTGACCTGGGTGCTGGTCTCACTCCTGGGCCCAGCACAGGGACCTGTGGTTTGCGGAGGCCCTGAGGTTTCTAGGCTATGTGTGTGGACCTACCCAGGCACCCAGATGTTAGATTTGTAGATAAGACATTAAAACAGTTGTTATAGGGGCGAGGGGGTCGCTCAGTGGTAGAGCACATGGCTAGCATGTGCGAGGCCCTGGGGTCAATCCCAGCACCAAACCAAACCCAAACTATTTATTATTACTGTATACAGTGTTTTCAAAGAGTTTAGCAAATAAATAGACGATGTTATAAAGAGTCTGTGTGTTTGGAAGGGAGGGACTAAAAGGAACTTCAAGAGTTAAAAACTGCCATAAGGAAACAACCAGATGTGAGTTAAACCCTGCAATAGAAGGGAATAGTGAACTTGAGCTTGAAGACACAGCAATAGAGACACCAAGAATGAAAGAGAGACAAAGAGTGTTCTTTTTAAATAAAAAAGAGTGTTCTTTTTAAATAAAAAAGCATTTATTATTATTTTAATTCTTGATGATTGCCCCGACTGGGGAAGATGGAACCTCAGTGTAACTTTAATTTGCATTTCTATCATGGCCAGGGAAGGTCAATGTATCTTCTTAATTGTTATTCTTTAGACTTTTCTCAAAAAGTGTCTGTTTATTTCCTCATGTAGCATAAGATGCCTGACATCTACCAAATATGAAGATTTGAATTCGATGATGCTGAGATCTCAACCCTTCAGGGACCAGCCATAGGGACTCCACTGTGACACTGACCTCCAGGAGCTCAGCCAGGGGCCTGCAGGACAGGACACAGCAAAGCCCCCTTGCTGTCCCAGGGGAGGGAGGAAGCCTGGCGCCACCTGCTGGGCTCTGCCATTGCCACAGCTCTGTGTCAGGAGAGGGGAATGAACACAGCCCTTTGGGGCCAGTTTGTCCCTGCCCTGGGGCTGTCACACCAGCAGCCCCAGGAAGGGGACTGCCTGCCTCCCAGCCTGCTCTTGTTGTCCTAGAAATGTGGCCGTGTCAGGACCCAGGGTCTCTGCAGGCTCTTCAGACAGAGTTGGGTCTCCTCTGACCACATCCACTGTCTGCCTGATCTGTCGTCATCCCTCCAGGGACACAGCAGCAAACACACCTGGAGACCCCTGAGCTGGTACCTTGCAGCTAAGGGTGACCTGGGCTGGTCCTCCTCTCTCAGGGCCTCCCTGGGGGCTCCATCTGTCTTTCAGCCTGAGCATGACACAGGGCTGTGAGCCCCTTGCTAAGGCCGGTCATCTCCCCAGCCCTGGAGATGCTCTGGGAAGATATTGGCCCCCTGTTCAGGTGAAGGCAGAGCAGCAGGCCCTGAGCACCTGGCTGTGCAGCTCACCTGGAGTTTCATGCTGGAGATGAGCACAAACAAACACACACACACACACACACACACACACACACAGAGAGAGAGAGAGAGAGAGAGAGAGAGAGAGAGAGAGAGAGAGAGACAGACACATGGAAATTGAAGAAGATAAAAAGAGGTGAGCCCAATGGGCCATGGCTGTAATCCCTTTGGCTCGGGAGGCTGAGGCAGGAAGATTGCAAGTTCAAGGCTGGCCTCGGCAACTGCTTGAGGCTCTAAGCAACTTAGTGAGACCCTGCGTCTAAATGAAAAATGAAAAGTGCTGGGAGGTGGCTCAGTGATACAGCACCCTGGGTTCAATCCTGGTACCATAAGTACATAAATAACAAGGGTCTTCTCAATACTCTGGAGTGGGGTTTGCTTTGTACCAAACTCTGCCTCATTGACTTCCCTTTTCTCATCCAGCACACCCTCTCCCCTCTTCTGAGAAGCACCCCAGTTGTTCCTGCCCCTCTGGCTGCATTTCCCCTTGGGCCCCATTGTTATCTGCACCCACTGCTCTGTGTTCAAGTCTGAGGAACCACACTTAGGTTTGAGTTCTGTGTTTGCAGGGCAGATGCTGATCTTTAAAAGTTCCTGATTTACTGCAAACCCAGCACCTCTGGACACTGAGGCAGGAGGAGGATAAGTTTGAGGTCAGTTTCAACAGTTTAGTTGGGACCTAAGGAAATTAGCAAGACTCTGTCTCAAAATAAAAAAAAAAAAAGGGCTGTGGATGTGGCTAAAGAATGCAAGGTGCAATTTCTGGTACCAAAAAAAATATCCCTTTGTACTCGTCCCTTTCCCATGTATCTGTGAGCATTAATACCCTTCTCTGACCATCAGATTCCTCTTCTTGAGGAGGTTTTCACAAACGTTCTCTGTAGAGGGATTTGTGGTCATTGGTGGAGGGTGCATGGGAGGATGTTCATCTGGTTTATCTGCAAACCTCCTTGGGAATGTGGCCTGGGGAGGCTGGGAACAGAGGATCCCCGTTTTGGGCCTCAGGTCAAGGAGGATGGTTGCTATGTCCACTAAGGACCCAATGCTGGGTGCTCTGCCCTGGTCACTCCTCTGTAGGAGAAGGAGTTCATAGCCTGCCTGCTGGGGATTTGCCAGAGCCTCATGGCCCCAGAGAGGCCAGGCCAGCTCCATCCACTGCAGCCCTCGGGTCTCCCCAATGTGCACATAAACACTGAGAAGCACTATGAAGCTCACAGAGGAACCAGCTCACAGAGACAGAGCTGACCGTGCACTGCTGGACAAGCAACCCGCCCCACACCTTAGGGTTTCCAAGAACCCCTTTTAGAGGAACCACCACCTCAGGGAAGACACTAAGAGGCCTGGGAAGAGCAGCTGATCCCAGGTGCACACCTCAGACAGCTCGAAGTACCCAAGGCCACAAGCATGTCTTCTACACCAGCAAGAGAGGAGGAGCCTGCGACCTGTAGGAGGCAGGGCCGCCTGTGCAGAGTGAGCCAGGGCAGGGCCAGGGCCACAGCAGGACCCTGGGCTTCCTCAGAAGTATGCTCATGTCCAGTGTTAGTGACATCTGTGCTGCAGACCAGCATGCAGCTCTCTGCTGGCACCTTGAGCCTCTGTGCACAAAGAGGTGTGAAACGCTGGCCAGGAGCACCTGGTGGGCTGAATGGAGGTCACGACCTCAAAGGCTGTGGTCACATCAAGCTGGATCACTGCACCTCCCACTACCTCTACAAGGTCTTTTAGGGCTGGTCTCTGCCCAGTACAAGTTCCCCTGTCAGGAAGTGGGTCCCAGGAGTCCCCACAGCCAAAACACAACTGGAAATCCAGGGCCACCCTCGGAGCCCACAGGGCAGGGATGAGGAAATGGTGAGAATAGGAATCTAAGACAGTAATACCGAAGATGCAAGGGGCTCTGGCTGATAAAGTAAGCAGCTCTCAAGAAGAGATGGGATCCCAGGAAAGAGCCTAAAAGAAGCCCACCCAGAGACCAGAAAGACTGGCATGGAGGGGAGAAGGCCTCTGCAGGCTCTGCCAGGGTCGACACACATAGGGTGGACTCTCAGCTCCTGGTTGTGGCAGTGGAAACTTCAAGAACTGGAGAAGAACAAAGACTGCAGAGACCAGGACCTCCATGGACTGAGGGACACAGGTGTCACCTCTGCACCCAGGAGCACCAGGAGGAGAAAGGAGAAGGACACAGGGGACTCAGAGGGCACAACATGACTGGGAGTCCCCAGTTCCCATGGGACCCCAAACCCCAGATCCAGGAAGCTCAGAGACACCGCACAGGACCCAGGCAGTAGCACCACCCTGGGCTCCTGAGCTCAGGCCACAGGAAGCCAGGAGAGTGATGGAAGCCACACCACCTGCAGAGGGAGGGACACAGGCTCTGCCAGGACCACTCAGAACCCAGGGGGCAGGTGGAGGGCTGGGAGAGAGAAGGGAGGAGAGAAAAGAGCCCCAACCTCCAGCCCTGCCCTGCGAGGTCCCCTCCAAGGTGGAGGCAAAGAGCAGCTGGCTCACGCCCACTCTGAGGGACTCTGCCTGCAGCTGACCTGCCTTGAGGAAATGCTAAGCCAAGGTCCATTAGCCACATGGACCACCAACGAAGGGAAGGCCTGGGGGTGTGCTGCGGAGCCCTGCCAGCTCTGGAGGGGAAGCAGTACCATCCTCTGCAGTGCCCAGCAGAGGAGGCAGAGGGAAAGGTCCTAAGTCATTCCCAGAGGCCTGCAGCATCCTGACACCAACCCAGACAAGGACGTCACGGGGAAGGACAGCACACTGGACGTCTCCATGGAGACGGGGGCACAACCCTCAGCAGAAGACGCCCTCACTGCAGAACATCCCAGTCCAGCACACCACCTCCTGACTGGGTCCCCAGAGGCCTTGTCACCTAGTGACGTCACTGCCTGGGGCTTCCTGTGAGAACACTGGGTGGTGTTTGCAGGACACAGTGTGGCCCAGTGATGCGTTTCTCAGCAGGAGGGCTGGGGCTCAGCAGGACACACCTGCCTCAGCAAATCCAACCACCAGGTGCAAAAGGATCACACAGTGTGACCAAGGGGCAGGAGTCCCAGGTGTGCAGAGGCAGTTCAACATCCAAAGTCTTTAATGTGATCCATCACAGCAACGGGTGACAAGGAAAGTCCCCTGCAAGTCCCCTCAGAGCTGGAGGAAAAGCCCTTTTCAGGATCCACATGCATTTGTCAGAGAAAAAGCCCTGAGTGAGTCAGGAGTGGAGCAGAAGCCCTCACCCTGACTAGGAAGAGGCCCAGAGAGCCGGAGGCGCAGGTCCCAGCTGAGGTGAGAAGCCACATGCTCCCACTCCATCAGGGCAGCCAGGAGCCCTGGGGCTCAGCCTTGTGCTCCTATCCCCAGGATGCAGGGAGAGGAGTGACAGGAACTAGGTGCCTGGGTGGGAGGAGGGAGAGGGACAGCTTGTTCACAGTGTCACCATGGGCCACACAAGGTCCTAGGGATTCAATGAAGAAAGGAAGCCCTGCAGGACCCAGGGAGCCATGCCAGCCAGGCGACTCTAGGAGTTCCAGGTGGATGGTTTCTACAGACCAGCAATGAGCAGAGGAGTCTGGAATTAGAACCAGCACACGGGTGACATGGTCACACCTCAGCATGTGGAGGTGGCCAGGATGGACGTGGATGGTAACAGCAAGCACTCAGCAGGACTTCCAGGTTGTTAATGTGAGTTTTTCAGAGTCGTGTCAACAGTACCAGCACCTGTTACTCAGTTCCTCAGACACCAGCCTGTGGCTTCCATGTCCCGTGTTCCAGGGGAAGCTACACCGACAGCTCCCAAGGGGAACTGGCTCCTGGAGGGCTGCAGAGAGTGGTGACCAGTCCTTTGTGCACACCTTTCCCAGGCTGGGATCTGACTTTGGCTAACATGGGTTAACTCAGCCAAATTCTAGTTTCTGAGGGAAGACGGCGTCTCATTAATGCATGTTGCAGAATATGGTCATTAAAATAAGGAAGGTAGGTGGAGGGCAGCAGTAGGTGCACAGAACGGAGGCCCAGGCCCTCAGTGGGAGATCAGAATGGAGGAGGGCCAGGCAGCCAGGCACACAGCAGGACATGGGACAGCACTCAGCACTGTGGGGAAGGTTGTGCAGCCAGCACCCAGGCCGTCCTGCACCAGCCACCTTTGCTGCCTGGACAGTGTCAGGGTTCAGCCTCCACCTGGGCCAGGTGGCCTGCAGACCTCCCGATGGTGCTTCATCTCCCAGTCTCTGCACTCTGGGTGGTGCCTGTTCTCTCCTGTTCACCTCCTGGCTGCATCTTGGGTCCCTCTCTGGTCATACTGTGCCTGAAACAGCAGGATTCCAAGGACCAACAGGACCAAGCCAGTCACGCCCATTCAGATGATGTTCCCCACTGTAATCCTGGGTAGGTGAGGCTGGGAATGTGGACACAGAGGGCAGAGGTCAGGGCAGACCCAAATCACCCCAGGATCCCCCATGTCCAACCATGACAGCCGAATCCCCCAGCCAGCAGCTGAGCCTCAGAGTTCAGCCCCATGACTGAGAATCCTCCTGACTCACACACCTGGGCTCTGAGCTGTTCTATGATGGGCTGAAAACCCAAGTAGGGGAAGGGACATGTTAAACTTGAGGACCCCATCCTTCCTGGGACCCACACCCTGGGCTTTTCTCACACAGGACTCTATGGAGCCCCAGGACCCCTTCCCTGCTGCTTTGGGTCCCTCTGCTCCTCTCCCTGGTTCTTCCCCATCACTGTGCTCTGTGAGTTCAGCACTTGTGTCTGAGTCATGTTGGAGCAAGTTCAGCTGAGCCCCAGGGCTCAGGGTTGGTGGGGAAAGTGGTCCCTGGTTCAGGGGATCTCCTGCCCTGTGTGCTCTGCCCAGCCTGGGACCCTGGACCAGGTGGCCACATCCCCTGGAGAGGAGTTTTCACTCATCCCCCCATGAGGGCCTGGGACCAGGGTTGAGGGTTGGTCCACAGGGTCCACAACGCCTGTGCAGAGGAGGAGCAAGAAGAGTAGGAGGAAAAGCTGGAGACAGGCTCTGAGCCTTGGACAGGAATCATCTGTCCCTTACCAGTCCCTGGACATGGTGAATGCAGAAATGCCACTTCAGTGAGCAGCATGCTGGGCCTTGGCACCTGTCACCTGCAACCCTGTCCATCATGTCACATGGCCTCACCCCTCCACCCACCAAGCTATGAGGAAACTGAGGCTCACCCAGGTCCCCAGTAGGAAGCAGCAGAGCTGGAGCCTGAACTGGGGGAGTCTAACTTCTAGTTTCCTTCCCTCCACCAAATCTCAGCCTGAGCTGGATGGAGAGAGACTGAATGCCCTGATGGCCCTGAGTCCCTCCCTGCACAGTGTCACTGTCACTGCACAGAGGGGACAGTGCCTGCAGATTCAGGTCCTGGAGCCTCCCCTGGTTGCCTCCTCTCCCAGCAGGGCACAGCCAAGGTCAGCACTGAAAGGAACTTGAAGGTCTGGGCCAGGCCTGTCCTCTGCACTTGGGGCAACTGAGCCCAGAGGGGAGGGGCTGGTCCAGGTCAGCATGTCCAGGGGAGGTGGCTCAACCCCTCAGCTCAGCCACTGTCCTGGGACCCCATCTCCTTCAGGAGCCCCTCACATATCACTTTGAAATCCAGGGTCTGGGGGTGAGGGGCTGATCCTCAGGGCCTCGTGCGAAGGGTGGGAGGTGAGCTCTGGGCTTCCTGCTCCCCACTTCAGCTGGCTGCTCCTCTCCAGTTTGGGTGCCAGTGTGACCTCTGCCTTGACCTCACCCTCATGTCTCCAATCCCTGAGACCTGAGGTCCTGGGGTTCCCACCCACATTTCTCCCTGAGCCTTGGTATCCTGGACACAAATCCATACTTGAGGTTTGAGGAGGAACAAGAGATACTCTGGGAGACTCAGAACACCTGGGGCACAGTGAAGTGGGGAGTCCTGTCTCTCTGTGACCTCAAGTGCGCAGGGACCAGTCTTGGGGATGGGACCCAAGGATAGGGGCTTGGATTCCAGAAAATCCTTGATAAGAGGACAACAGAAGGGTGAGGGGGGCAACTGCCCCTGGGAACCTGTCTTCATCATCTTTCTGCACCTGCCTGGCCTTCCCAGGACCCCCTGTGCCACCTGCACCTTCTTGACTTCAGTGATGGGGTGGGTGCACATGCTGGGGGACCAGTGGCCCCTGCTTTCTTAGGGATTAATCCCGCAGGCTGACCCTCCCAGTTTCCCTCACTCCTGTCCCACACACAGCTCTCCTGGGCAGGGCCCTGAGTGAATCCCTGAGCTCACAGAGGATGGGGTCAGGGGTCACCTGAGACCACGAGGTCCAGGGGGGCACTGGGTCATGACAGCAGGTAGGGGGATGAGCTTTGAGAACCATAGCACCTGTAGGTCCCCTGAGGGCTGAGGTCACAGCTCTCATGGAGAATTCTGCCTGGGACCATGGAGCTCTGTACTCTGATCTCAGACACAGGGAGGGATCATCTGCCCCCTCCTTGCACAGAAAGAAAGTGTCCACCAGCTCCATGATTGACACAGCAGGGTCACATGCTCTCCTGGGGACACTATGGGACCCAGGTGCACTGAGAGGGAGGGTGTGGCAGGGAGCTGTCCTAGAGAGAGGAAGGAGGGGTGAGGTCAGCCCCAGTTTGTTCTGAGCTGAGACCTCACCAGGGCCTCTCTGAGGACCCTGTTCTCTCTGTCTGTCTCAGGTGTCTCTGATTCTTCCTCTCCCTGTGCCTCCCCTATCTCTGTCTTCTCTGCCCCTCCCTGTCTCTCTCTCTTCCTGAGACCCCACACCTCACCCTGGCCATCACCTCCTGGGGCTCCCCACACAGGACTGTGCAGAGTCTGGGTCCCTGACTGTACCTTCTGGGCTCCTCACCTGTGACCAGGATGTCACTAGGGACTGGCCTCTCAGAGGAGAGGCTGTGTCCACGGTAGAATCTGTACTGACCCCCATGGAAGCTGCCCACAGGGCCCAACAGGTAGACAGCCTGAGAGCCCAGCCTGGAGCTGTTGGCCAGGGTGCTGGGGGAGGTCCTGTGCCCCCTCTTTGGACAGAGAAAACCTGTCATAGCCAAAGTCAGTGACACTGGAGGGTCAGGTCCTCTCCAGGGGCCAGGACAGGGCTCTGCTGGGTCAGGAGGGAGGGCTTCCTTAAGAGCCCTGGAGGGAAGAGCAGCCCGGATGAGGGGCTGGACCCAGCCAAACCCTGCCTCCCCCATCCTGCCTGCAGGTCACTCTTTCACACCCTGGGACTCTGGCCCAGGAGTCCCAGTTTCCTTCATCGTTTCTCTTATTTGGGGCTATCTGAGGTCCCCAAATCCCTGCTGGATACCCCAACTGGGTCAGGGAAGGTGGAGCTTCCTCACCTGTGACCAGGAGCTCAAGGGGGTCACTGGAAGACCTGGGGGGTTCTCCTGTAATAGCCATAGCATGTGAATGTCCACCTGTGGCTGGGCGTCATGGGGCCCACAAGGAAATGGGCCTGGAACTGCCCACTGGGGTCTTGCTGTGAGTTCAGGGTCCAGTTGAAGTTGTGTCCTCTTTCCTTTCTGAGAACAAACCTGTCATATCCCTGCCATGAGCCACACTGGAGGGTCACGTCCCCTCCTGAGGTCACCACAGGGCTGGGCAGGGCTGAGAGCCTGGGTTTGCTGTGGGCTCCTAGCAGAGAAGGAGGCAGGTGTTAGTGGGCTCCCTCCTCCACACCATCCCCAGCTGGGCTGTGACAGGGACACCCTGGGAGCAGACCCCTTCCTGAGGGCAGAGCCAGGGCCTGGGACCCCAAGTGTCCTCTCACCTGTCACCACCAGCTCCAGGGGGTCACTGCACTCTGACCAGCCAGCAGGGCTCTGATAGTGGCACTTATAAATCCCTGCACAGTGCTCCAACATCGTTGAGATGGAGAACGTGGCCTTGTTCCTGGGCTCCAGTGGAATCTGTCTGTCCCAGGGCACTGAGCTTCCATCTTTCTCCAGATGGTACTCTTGGGCCTCCAGGGTCCCCTTACACCAGAGAGTCACTGGCCTCCCCCAGGTGATCACAGAGCCTGGCTCAGCTCACAGGGTGGGTGTGGGGAGGGTCCCTGCAAGGGAATCAGAGGCTGGGTCCCAGCACAGCCTCCTCAGATCCCAGCCCTCAGCCCAGCTCCCTCCAGGCTCCCCAGCATCAGCCCACACCTGCTGTTCTCCATCCACTACCCAGGGTGGCTCCTGGTCCCCAGGGAGGAGGAGGAACTGGGTCATCTGGGGACACTCACCTGCTTTCCCTAGAGTCCCAGGGACCAAACTCAGCCCTGGAAGAGAGTTCCTGTGAGAGGGGAGCCCCTGAGGTCTGAGCAGGCCCTCTCCTCCCCACAGCCTCCTGGGCCCTGGCTCTCCTGATGGCCAGGGCCTGGCTGTGGGCTGGGGTCCCTCCCAGAACATGGTGTCCCTCCCCTTCTTCACATCTCACCAAGGCAGAGCAGGGCTGTGAGGGTGGGGGTCATGCTGTCTTCTCCCACTGATCCCAGGGCTACAGATGGAGGAGGTCACAGAACCTGGCAGGACAGACACACACACAGAATGTGGCCACTTGGAGGCTGGGTTCTGCCTGTCATGGGGGTGTGATATCAGCAGCCCCACAGGAAGGGGAACTGTCCCCCCCTCAAGCCTGACTCTTATTTCCCCAGGACTGGGTGGGGCAGCTCCCTGCAGGCAGCTCAGACAGCAATGGTGCCTCTCCTCAACCCTTCCACTGGCTTCCTGATCTGTCCTCAACCCTCCAGGGCCAGGACACAGGAGCAAATACACTCGGTTCCCTCTTGAGCCAGCCCCTTCCAGGTATGGGTGACCTGGGGCTGGTCCTCCCTTCTCAGGCCCTCCCCTGGGGGCTCCTTTAGCCTTTCCTAGTCACTGGGTTCTGGTGTCCTTGCTGGAGATGCTTTGGGGAAGACGCAGTTTCCTCCGAAGGTGGGCACAGAGGGCAGACCCTGAGCACCTGGTTGTGCAGTCAGGTAGAGCCCTGCTGGGGGCACAGAGATATGCAGGTTCCAGGGAGGCCCCTGGTCCTGTCCTGGTCTTCAGTTTGGGATCTCTCAGCTGAGCAATTCCCTGTGTGAACTTTACTTTCTTGTTCTGTAGCAATGTCATCCACCTTTCCCTTACCAGGTCTTCCTCTCTCTCCCCTTTAGGTCTTTAGTATGGCATGACCATTGTCACCCCTTATTTCACATTTCTGTCCCTCCTCCTGTCCCAGATCCCTTCCTTTACTCTGCTGATCTACTTTGAATCACCATGAGATCCCCACCATTCTTTCCCTTTTTCCTCTCCAGCTTCCACAGGTGAGAGAAAACATAGGACCCCTGACCTTCTGAGTTTGACTGATCTCACTTAACACCGTGCTCTCGAGCTCCACCCATCTTCCTGCAGATGCCACAGTTTCATTCTTCTTTATGGCTGAATACAGCTCCACTGTGTAGGTACCACATTCTCTTTATCCAGTCATCCCTGAAGGTCACCTAGGCTGCATCCATAGTCTGACTGTTATGAGTTGTGCTGCTGTAACCTTGGGTGTGTGTGTGTCACTGCAGTCAGATGACTTTAATCTTCAGGGTAAATACTGAGGAGTGGTGTGGCTGGGTCACAGGGAGGTTCCATGCCTGGTCCTCTGAGGAGCCTCCATGCTGATTGTCATGGTGGTTGTACTAACTACAGTCCCACCAACAGTGTACAGGTGTTCCTTTTTCTCCACATCCTCTCCAGAACTTTCAATTTGTAGTATTCATGATGACTTCCATTCTGCCTGGTGGGAGGTGAAGTCTCTGTGGTTTTGATTTTCATTTCCCTATTTGCTAATGATGCTGAACATTTCTCAGGTGATCATTGGTGATCATTGTCTGTCTTCTTTTGAGACGTATTTGGTTCATTTGCCCAGTGACAATTGTGTGATGGTAGTTTTCTGGAGGTCTTTATATCTTGTGGATATGAAACCTCTGCCAGTAGAGTAACGAGCAGAGTTTTTTCTCCCCATTCCATGGGTTCTCTCTTCACATTCTAAATTGCTTCCTTTGCTATAAAGCTTTTTAATTTGATGCCATTCCATTTACTAAGTCTTGACCTTCTTTCCTGAGCTTTAGGTTTCTATGGAGAAAGCAGGTGGCTGTGCCTGTAAGCTGGAGGGTTTCCCCTATGTCTGCTTCTGTGAGCTGTGTATTTCTGCTCTAATTCTGAGGTCTTTGATCCATTGTGAGTTAACTTTTGGACAGGGTGAGAGGTAAGGGTCTAGTTTCATTCTTTTGCATGTAGATAACCAGCTGTCCCAGCATCAATTGTTAAAAAGGTCGTCTTTTCTCCATTGTAGGTTTTGACACCCTTGTTAAGCATGAGATGACTTCAGGTGTGTGGGTCTCTATTCTCTGTGCCGTCTATTCTCCTCCACTGGACGATGAGGCTGTTCCATGCAGTCTTTGTTACTAGAGCTCTGCAGTATAATTTAAATCAGGTATTGTGACTTTTTTCTTTGAATTACATTACCTATTCTGGCTATTTTATTCTTTCAAATCAATTTTAGAACTCTTTTTCTAGCTCTGTAAAAAAATTATTGGTATTTTGAAGGGGAGTCCATTGAACCTGTATATTGCTTTAGGTAGCATGGCCATTTCCATACTATGAATGCTGGTTATCCATGACCAGGGGAAGTTTTTGCATCTTCTTTTTCCTTCTCAGTTTCTTTCCTCAATGTTCTATAGTTTTCATTCTAGAGGTCTTTCACCACCATGATTAGTTTTGTTTCTAGGTATTTTATAATTTTGTGATTTTTGTGAATAGGATTGTGTTTTTATCCCAAATGGGCACTGAATTTTCTTAAAGGCTGTCTCTGCATCCTTTG
>JAJEJO010040118.1:0-36859 GCA_020662805.1 Glaucomys volans | reverse complement strand
GCTGCTGAGAAGAAAGTGTATTTGCTTTTTGATGGATGGAATATTCTATATATGTCCGTTAAGTCCAGATTAGCGATTGTGTCATTGAGTCCTATAGTTTCTTTATTCAATTTTTGTTTGGAAGATCTGTCCAACGGTGAGAGAGGAGTGTTAAAGTCTCCGAGTATTATTGTGTTTTGGTCTATTTGATTCCTGAAATTGAGAAGAATCTGATTGACATACATGGATGCGCCATTGTTTGGTGCATAAATATTTATGATTGTTATGTCCTGTTGATTTATGTTACCTTTAAGCAATATGAAATGTCCTTCTTTATCCCTTCTGACTATCTTTGGTTTGAAGTCTGCTTTGTCTGAAATGAGGATGGAAACCCCAGCTTTTTTACTCAGTCCGTGTGCATGGTATGCTTTTTCCCAACCTTTCACCTTTAGTCTGTGGGCATGTTTTTCTATGAGATGGGTCTCTTGAAGGCAGCATATTGTTGGGTCTTTCTTTTTAATCCAGTCTGTCAGTCTATGTCTTTTGATTGATGAGTTTAGGCCATTTACATTCAGGGTTATTATTGAGATATGACTTGTATTTCCTGTCATTTTAGCTTTTTTAGGGTTTTTAGGTTAACTTTGTTTCTCCTTTGATGGACTCTTTCTTTAGGGTAGTTCCTCCCTATGATGACTGAGATTGTTATTTTTCGTTTCTTCCTCTTCGAATATTTTGTTGAGAATGTTCTGTAGGGCAGGCTTTCTCTTTGTGAATTCTTTAAGCTTTTGTTTATCATGGAAGGATTTTATTTCGTCATCAAATCTGAAGGTAAGTTTTGCTGGATATAAGATTCTTGGTTGGCATCCGTTTTCTTTCAGAGCTTGAAATATGTTGTTCCAGGTCCTTCTTGCTTTTAGGGTCTGGGCTGATAAATCTGCTGATATACGTATCGGTTTCCCCCTGTAGGTAATCTGATTCTTTTCTCTCGCCGCCTTTAAAATTCTATCTTTGTTTTGTATGTTAGGCATTTTCATTATAATGTGCCTTGGTGTGGATCTGTTGTAATTCTGTGCATTTGGTGTCGTGTAAGCTTCTTGTAATTGATTTTCCATCTCATTCATCATATTAGGGAAATTTTCTGATAATATTTCCTTGAATAGATTATTCATACCCTTGGTTTGTATCTCTGCGCCTTCCTCAATCCCGATTACTCTTAAATTTGGTCTTTTCATGATGTCCCATATTTCTTGGAGGGTTCGTTCATGATTCCTAACCATCTTCTCTGTTTGTTCGACTTTGTTTTCAAGATTAAATATTTTGTCTTCATTGTCTGAGGTTCTATCTTCCAAGTGATCTATTCTGTTAATTATGCTTTCTATTGAGTTTTTAACTTGGTTTATTGTTTCCTTCATTTCCTTGTTTCCTTCAATAATTTCTGTTTGTTTTTTTCTCAGAATTTCTATCTCTTTATTGAAGTAGTTTTTTGCTTCCTGCAATTGCTCTATTAGCTGATTATTCATAGCCTGAATCTGCTCTCTCGTCACATCATTCTCTTCTCGGATCACTTTAATTATGAACATTCTCAACTCCATTTCTGTCATTCCTTCTACCATGCTGTCTTTGGGTTCTCTTGATATATCATCTAGGTTTAATTGGGACACTTTCTTCCCGTGTTTTCTCATGGTGCTCGTGTATCTTCCCCTCTGTTGCTTGAGGAGTGTTTGATCAAGCGGTGACCCAAGAAAGGTGCTGTCCCACTACCTCCAGGTTGGGAATGATCAATGCTTCTGGGCAGAGGCAGCCTAGTGTTGATAGACAATTAGATACAGCAAGGTGGTAGACTCCGCGCCTGGGTGAGGGCCTGGGCACTAGTTCAAGTTGGGGTGGTGTCACAGAACTGTGCTGAGTGATGGAGACACTGGGCTTGAGAGCCCAGGCTGACCTGAACTCCTCGCTGGGGGTTCAGGCAGTGGCAGGTGGTTGCTCTCTCCTGGGGACACTGTAAGCTATTGCCAAAGGCCCAAAGCTCCCTGCCCGATAACTCCAGACACTGCTGACACTGCTGGCGGCCCCAGGAAGCTGGAAATGGACCCCCTCTGCCAGGGAAGCCGCCAAACTCAGAGCAGTTCCACCTCCCCGCCGGAGTCAGCGATTCCAGGGGCTTCAGGCCGACCTCTTCAGGTGCGGCTGGGGGGCCCAGGAAGCCCGAGATAGGCACTCTCAGCCAGGGAAGCTGCGGAAGTGGCACAGAATAATTCCCACTCCCCGCCAGAGACTGCGTTCTCAGAGTTTCCTGGCTGGAGCTCCCCTGACGCAGCTGGCATCCCCAGGACGCTGGAAATGGACCCCCTCTGCCAGGGAAGCTGCCAAACTCAGAGCAGTTCCATCTCCCTGCCGGTGTCAGCGATCCCAGGGGCTTCAGGCCAACCTCTCCAGGTGCGGCTTGAGGGCCTGGGAAGCCCGAGATGGGCACTCTCCGCCAGGGAAGCTGCGGAAGTGGGGCAGAATAGTTCCCACTCCCTGCCAGAGACTGCGTTCCCAGAGTTTCCCGGCTGGAGTTCCCCTGACACAGCTGGAGGCCCCAGGAAGCTGGTAATGGGCCTTCTCCGCCAGTTAAGCCGCCAAAATGGCATGGGGTAGTTCCATCTCCCTGCCAGAGTCCGCAATCCCAGAGTTTCCCAGACGCCTCTGGATGTCCAGGTAGCCTGAGATGCTCGGTCTCTGCCTGGGAGGCCGCCGGCTGGTGCCGGAGCCACGGCCAGTGATTCCAAAGCGCTACTGGGGACCCGCACTCACTTGTTGGCTGGCGCAGACCCAGGTCGGTGGCTCCGAAGCAGCTGCAGGGTCTGGCGCTCCCGGATGGTAGCTGCCCGCGGCGGGCCGAGCCCAGCCCGGCTGAGTTGGTTTTGGAGCGGCACCTGGGGACCCCTTAGTATGTGCTTTGAATATAAAATCTCGTTGAGAGTCATATTCCTGCTGTTTGAATCCCGAGCAAGTAGGAATCCACGGAGCAAGTAGGAATGCAGCCTTCCTCTAATCCGCCGTCTTGGATCTCCCGATATCTAATTTCATTCCATTATGATCTGATAGTATACAAGGTAGTGTCTCTATGTTTTTGTATTTGCTATGAGTAGCTTTGTGGCATAACATATGGTCTATTTTAGAGAAGGACCCATGAGTGTTCGCTTTTTGATGGATGGAATATTCTATATATGTCTGTTAAGTCCAAATTAGCGATTGTGTCATTGAGTCCTATGGTTTCTTTGTTCAATTTTTGTTTGGAAGATCTGTCCAACGGTGAGAGAGGAGTGTTAAAGTCTCCGAGTATTATTGTGTTTTGGTCTATTTGATTCCTGAAATTGAGAAGGATCTGATTGACATACATGGATGCGCCATTGTTTGGTGCATAAATATTTATGATTGTTATGTCTTGCTGATTTATGCTTCCTTTAAGCAATATGAAATGTCCTTCTTTATCCCTTCTGACTAACTTTGGTTTGAAGTCTGCTTTATCTGAAATGAGAATGGAAACCCCAGCTTTTTTATTCAGTCCATGTGCATGGTATGTTTTTTCCCAACCTTTCTCCTTTAGTCTGTGGGCATGTTTTTCTATGAGATGAGTCTCTTGAAGGCAGCATATTGTTGGGTCTTTCTTTTTAATCCAGTCTGCAAGTCTATGTCTTTTGATTGATGAGTTTAGGCCATTTACATTCAGGGTTATTATTGAGATATGACTTGTATTTCCCGTCATTTTAGCTTTTTTGGGGTATTTTTTGCTTAAGTTTGTTTCTCCTTTGATTGACTCTTTCTTTAGGGTAGTTCCTCCCCATGGTGACCAAGATTGTTATTTTTCATTTCTTCCTCTTCGAATATTTTGTTGAGAATGTTCTGTAGGGCAGGCTTTCTCTTTGTGAATTATTTAAGCTTTTGTTTATCATGGAAGGATTTAATTTCATCATCAAATCTGAAGGTAAGTTTTGCTGGGTATAAGATTCTTGGTTGACATCCGTTTACTTTCAGAGCTTGAAATATGTTGTTCCAGGCCCTTCTTGCTTTTAGGGTCTGGGCTGAGAAATCTGCTGATATCCGCCGTATTGATTTCCCCCTGTATGTAATCTGCTGCTTTTCTCTCGCAGCCTTTAAAATTCTATCTTTGTTTTGTATGTTAGGTGTTTTCATTATAATGTGCCTTGGTGTGGATCTATTGAAATTCTGTGCCTTTGGTGTCTTTTAGGCCTCTTGTAATTGATTTTCCATCTCATTCATCATATATGGGAAATTTTCTGATATTATTTCATTGAACAGATTGTTCATACCCTTGGTTTGTATCTCTGTGCCTTCCTCAATCCCAATAACTCTTAAATTTGGTCTTTTCATGATGTCCCATATTTCTTGGAGGTTTTGTTCATGATTCCTAACCATCTTCTCTGTTTGTTCGACTTTGTTTACAAGATTAAATATTTTGTCTTCATTGTCTGAGGTTCTGTCTTCCAGGTGATCTATTCTGTTAATTATGCTTTCTATTGAGTTTTTAACTTGGTTTATTGTTTCCTTCATTTCATTGTTTCCTTCAAGGATTTCTGTTTGTTTTTTTCTCAGAACTTCTATCTCTTTATTGAAATGATTTTTTGCTTCCTGAAATTGCTCTATTAGCTGGTTATTCATAGCCTGAATCTGCACTCTCTTCACCTCATTCCCTTCTAGGATCATTTTAATTATGTACATTCTGAACTCCCTTTCTGTCATTCCTTCTACCATGCTGTCTTTGGGATCTCTTGATGTATCATCTAGGTTTGTTTGGGACACTTTCTTCCCGTGTTTTCTCATGCTGCTCATGTATCTTCCCTTCTAGTAGTGCAAATCAGACGGATTGCAATTTCCCTGTAAAGACTTAGGGCGTCCCTGCAGATTCCAGTAACTCACCAGATGTTTGAGAGGTGCTTGATCATGTGGTGACCCAAGATAGCTGCTGTCTCACAACCTCCAGGTTGGGAATGATCAGTGCTTCTGGGCAGAGGCAACCAGGAGACACAGCACCGTGTCCCGGATCCGCAGCGCCGTGTCCCTGCGGGAAGGGCTGAGCTTAGGTCCGAGGGCTCAGACAGCCAAAGATGGCGTCTCTCCGCCAGGGAAGCTGTAGACTGGAGCCGCTGGACCTGGCAAGCAGCTCCGCTCCCGGCTACAGGTATTCTTTTTGAGATCATCTCTGGACTTCTTGTCACATTTTTGTCTCTTACTTTCTTTTGCTCTATGTGTACAGGCTGGTGCAGAGCCATCAGGGCAGGTGCAGGTGATGGTTTATCAACTAGTATGGATTTATTTACACTCAAACCAATGCCAAGGAGGCAGAGAAAATTGGCATACAAAAATTGCTTATGGCTCACTCCGCGTTTTTGAAGATTTAGCAGTAGTCTGCATCTATGGATGTAACAAAGAACTTTTCAAAGTCATGATGCTGAACATCCTAACTGGGGATAAATTGCCCCACATGCATCTTTATAGCATTATAGTAGGTATGTTTTTAAAGTTTGGTATTTTTGTAGTACTTTTGACTGTAAAATACATCCATGTGAAATTCAGTTATGCCTTTTTAAATGTGCTAATGTTTAATTGAATGAAAATATTGTGTTTTGTTAGTGATCCACTTTTCAAGAATTCTATAATAGAAGAAATGGTTGGGGAGGGAACCAAAATTATTGTTATTCTAAATATTTCAGTACATCATATAAAGGAAATTCATCTGAAAGATATTCTTAAGGTTAACTGAATAGAATTTACTCTGTTAATTCTCCATTAGCTGTATTACCTTAAAAAACCAGAGCTTGCTATTTTATAAGATGTAAGTATAGAGAAACTTGACATTTTGCTCACTTTTGAGAAGTTGGCAACTGCTGAGCTTTCTTTGTTAAATTATATCCAGTCAGTTGAGATAAAAATGAATTGGAAATAAATGCTTATGGGTGATAATTAATATGCGGTTAAAAAAAACCCTTAAGAACAAAAGCCTCTTACACAGTTAGGTGGCACTATTTCCTTTTTCTTTTCAAACATTTGACTAAGTATAATTAAAATATCAAGAGTCTTCACATGGCCTTATTTAGGTCTAGCTAGATAAAAAACAAATAGGAGAAGTATATTAGAAACCAGTTCAAAGTGAGGATCCAGCTACCATGTGTTATTGAAGCATATTTTTTAATCCATTGGCAGAAACCAACTGGTTGTTTTAGGGGTGCTCCCTGGGGGTGCTCAGAGTCAGAGGTGAAGGGTCACAAGTTCTGGTACATTCTGGGTCCAATGGATACTCTGAGCAGGTGTTGTGACCTGGGTTTAGAGATGGGAGGGAGCAGTGGGCTTTTGGAGCACCAGGTCCATACATCTGCAGGGCCTCTGTCATGGATTGATGATGTTTGGGGATTTGAGTCCTCTTGTTTTTTTCCTGATAGAAGTCTGAAATACAATTACGGAGTGTGTGTATAATTTCCTGAGTTTTAAAGCAGTGTTAGACATAAACATCTGTGTTTGAATCTCTCCTGAGTCTCTGGCATATGTATTTACCAAGAGCACAGAGGTGAGGAAGTCAGGCAGAGCAAAGGACTGTTTCAGGAAGTTCAGGGTATCTTGTCTTTGCTTTTGTGACTAAAGCCTCACATGATACCAGGCAGTTTTGGGTCTTGCAGTTGGCATTCTGAACCAGAGGCTTAGACTGATGCTCCATTCAGCAGCTGCTTGCAGAATGGCAAACAATGTGACCCAACAGCAAAGAAGGAAGGTTTCCAGCACTGCATTGTACTCATCTGTCTCTGGCCAATACACAGCCACCTCTTCCTTTTCTGTCCTCAGAACTATTAACACACATTAGTTAGCTTTCTGTAACTGCAAAAAAGCACCTGAAATAATCACCTTACAAAGAGTAAAGGTTTATTTTGGGCCACAGTATTGTAGGTTCCAGTGCAGGCATTGGGCATGTGGTGGGTGTGTGTGTGATGGCCCTGGTACAAACTGCTCACCTTGTGGCCAGGAAGAAAGGGAGAAAGAAGGACCCATTGTACTTTTCAAGGGTACACTTCCAGTGACCTTGGGACCTCCCACTAGGCCTCACTTCCTAAAGACTTCATTATCTTCCACCTTGGGTCCAAGTCTTTAACACATCGGCTTTGGGGGACATTTAAGGTCCCAACTGTAGCAAATTAGTATCTGAAGAATAGAGTCTTAGATTTGTGACTTTTTCATACCACTATACCTAGGGCTTGTCGAGATTTGCCTACTTTGTATTTTCTATGTACAGGCAACAAATGAGCTACCATTGATTTCCTCCTCGTAGGAGGATTACCTCAGCAACAAAAATGTCGGTGGATCATCATCTCAGAATCATGGCTTTCCGTTGCAGAAGACAGGTGGCAATCTTTAGCAAGTGACCACAATGTAAGAGAAGGAGTTATGGAATTTTCTTAGATGTGAAAAGTTTTAAATATGTTTTAAAAGGGTTTTTATGATATCACACTATAAGCAGTTGTTTTTTTTTTTTTTAGCTGTTAATGGATCTTTCTTTAATATTTATATAGAGTGCTGAGAATTGAACCCAGGGTACATGCCAGGCAAGTGCTCTACCACTGAGCCACAACTCCAACCAAGCAGTTGTTTTCTTGATTGGGACTTTGCAGTTGGGGGCTCTTCAGACACTGACATTAGGATTCAAGATAGGATGTCCAACTGTTCTGCTGCTTTTGATTTTTTTTTATAACAACTGTTGAAGAAAACAGTAACACATTGGTATTGATGAAAAGGGGCAATAGTCAACAGTAGACTGCTAGCTTTTTGCTCCTGGCATAGAGAGGTTATTTGTAGGTCCTTCTCATCTACTAAATGAAATGCTGTGTTTCTTGGCTGCTTTAAATGTGTGTCCCCCAGTCCCTGTCATGTGATACCTGCAGTGTACTCTGTGCTCTGTGTTCCGTGCTCATGAGGCTTGTTAGCGATTTGCCTTGGTCTTTCCTTCTGCTCAGCCCTACTTGGACTGTACTTTACTCCTCTTTCTTTGGGTGTCTCAGTTCATCTAAGTTTCATCTTAGTCCCTTTGGTTTCTCTGGTCTTTCTTTATCATCATTTATCATTTAGTTTATCAGAATATCTAAACAAACCTTTGGTTGAGAAAACATTGAAGAATGCCCTGATTGGCTTTGGCTCCTTGGGTGACTTTTGTAGCTGTATGAACAGAGGCAGCTTAGTTATTGTGCCTCACTTTCCTCAGCTGTAATTGCCGATGGCAATAGGAATATTGTGACAGTTAAATGACTTTCTAAGTACAAACTGTTTAGAGAATAGTACAAAGGTGTAGCTATCATTAAGTAACTGTTTGAAATTGTCAGTTGTTATAAATACTTTTATGTATTATAATATTGTCCCAAAGTGGGCAATCTGTTTAGTTACACCTTGCAGACATGATATATGTTTATACTCAAAGGAAAAAGTAAACACATGATGTGATGCTCGTTGTTTTCTTAGAGAAGGTCACTGTCTTTACCTGAGTCTCAATAGTGGTTTCCATGCCATCACAGGTACTTCCTTACTAGTTGCTGCAGCATGCACGCTAAATCTGTATGCTCTTGGGCTATACTTTTTAGAGAGAGTAATTTGAACTATTCTGGATAGATTGAAAGGCACCAAGCCCTGGCCAAGCACTAGCCAACCCTCTGGTCAGTGGCAGATGAGGGTGTCAGGGTTTCAGAAGGGGCTATGCCACCCCTGCTGTGAGAATACCCTTTAGTCAGAGCTGTGTTGCCTGGTAACCCAAGGTCCTGACTGGTTATTTAAACACTGTGTAGTAAAGAATGCAAACTGGTCTGTGATATGTGGTCTCCTTCAGACTTTGGAATATCCATGTGACTGCAATTTAAAGATTCTTGAGTGCTTTTAAAAGAGTGGTTTAATCTAGAAAAAAAAAGGTTTAGTCTGAATCTTCATTGGGTTATGCTTTCTCATGACTCAGTGCTTAAATGTACAAAATTCAGTTTCAGATTGTGAGCTAGCCCCATTTCTTACAATAAGATCAAAATTTTATTTTATTTCTTAATTCATATGGTCTGGATTTTTTCTTTAACCCTTGAGAGAAAAAGTCATTGATTTACAGGTGTAGTGAATATGCCAGTTTTAGTACTGGAAATGCTTTGGTTCATGTTTGAGTCTTGCTCAGTAGTTACTATAAGACTTTGGGAAAGAAATAATGTTATAGTGCCTTGTTCTTTTTCTGCTCATTTACTGTATATAATAGCTCTCTGGTTAAACTATAAAAATAATATAAAAGAAACCTGAATATAGAATACCCATGCAATATGGTAATGTATTACCATTTTTGCTGTTGTGGAGCAAAAATGAAAGCCACATCTCAGATTTTACAGTGTTTAATTATGATTTTCCTCCTCCCAAAGTGAAAGTTATCTCAGCTTTTCAAATGCTGCTACTACGAATCATATTTTTGAGATTGTGATTAAATTAATACATCAAACATATTGCAGTGCATATTTTTAACACTGAAAACAGTAAATTGGGTATGTAGGCACACATGTTACAAGTTTTGTGTCAGACACATCATTTTGGTAATAATATACTTTTTTAAAATAAGAGAGAAAGTTTCTTGGCCTTAGAACTCTTTTCTCTTTTGTATTTCATTACATTATATTTCTTTCTTTTCTTCCCTCCTTAAATATTGATAATAGCAGGGCAGCAATATTGGTCGTCTTTGCAGAAAGAAAGTAAAAGAAAATTTGGATAGATATGGAAAGCAGGTGGTGAATAGGAATAAGACATGGCCTGCCAACCTGTTGAATTGTGCAATGGAGCAATGAGGACATTGTACTCATGATAAAGATCATTTGTCAATATTGAAGGTGAACCTGGAGTAACAGGCTCATAATATTACATATCAGAATAACTGATATTAGGGAAAGACACCTACATATATGTCAAAGCATTGAGAATAAATAATTTTGTAAAGAATAAGCTATATATGTGAATTGAGTGCACATTTATTTTCATAAGATTGCATTTGTGAACTGTGTAAGCAAATGATCTTCCCATCTTATCCAGTACCATGGTTGTGCACTAAAGAAACTTAAAAATAGCGTATGTATGGGAGAACTGAGGCCAGTGTATTCTTGGTGGTAGCTCTTAGTGTTTAGTTTTTGCTTTTAGTACATTAATAAAGTCAATATACTAAGTAAATATAGTGGCATTAAGATTGAATATTTAGTACCTAGCACCTAGTTTCTTTATTTCACAAATAACTTTTGGGTGCCCATGCCAGGTACTGTTGTGGGCTGTGGGTGCATCAGTAAGCAAAACAGGTGCAGATCCATTGTGAAGCTTACATCCAGTGAGGTAGAGGTCATCAATAATGATAAACAATATATGGTTGAGTGATGTAGTGTCCTGAAAAGTGGTAAATATTATAGAAAAGTGAAAGAGAAAGTAATGGAGAGTAGAAAGTCCTGGGCTGGGGTAGGGGCAGCTTGCAGTATTGGAAAGAGTAATCAGGTGCAGAACCTGTGAGATGGGAGTGTGGAACAGAGTGAACAGTGTCTGGGAAAGAGTTCCAGGCAGGAAGAACAGCTAGAATAAAGGCCAGGACACGAGCATGGTGGAAGGATTGTGGTGAGCAAGGGGAAGAGGAAAAGGCAGGGAACTCAGAGAAGAAAGATAGGTGGTAAAGGAGAGATGCTGTTGTGCTCAGTAGCCATTGTGTGCAGTGTAACGGGCAGCCCTGGTAGGGGTTGGGCAGAGAGTTGATATGGATGGGGTTATGCTTTAGGACAGTCACTGTGACTGTGGAGTAGGCTGTGGGTCACCTACTAGAGAGATTTTCACTGAAGCAAGATCTGTGGTGACCAGTGGCTGCATTCTGGATTTCTTTTGCAGGCAGAGCCAGTGAGATTCCCTGACTGATTGGATATGTATGAGAGAGGAGTCCACCCTAGCCACAAGGTTTTTGGCTTAAGCACCTGGTGTGAAGGAGTGGTATCCTGAGATGGAGAAGGTCTTGGAGGGACAGGTGTTTATTGGGAGAATAGCAGGGGTCAGCATGGGTAGAGCTTTCAGGACAGGGCTGCATATGGGAAGTACTGTGGATGTTAGCTGCTGTCCCTAGCATTAGCTCTAGTAGTGTTTGTGCTTTTGATTTCATTTCCTAAGGTTTTTTCCAGTTGGTTTCCAGTATATCCACTTGATGCTCCCTGTGAAAATTGGGTGACAGAATAGAGTCCATGAGCCCAGACTTAGCAGCAGTCAGGTGAACTGGGCTCATCTTTCCCTCCTGCCATTTACCAGTTTGGGGCAAGCTTTCTGTCCTCCAGTGTCATGTGAAGCTAACACGAGAGAGTGGACAGGAAATAGGTTATAAGTCTAAAAAAATCTAATGTATGCAATGCATGTAATATATGATCACAGGTGGTCCATTGATTTTGGACAAAGTAAATAGGATGTATGGGGGATTTCACAGCAGTTTTATTTTATTTAAATTTTCTATTATTTTCAAAGCAATTCCTACATCTTTGACAAGGAGAGTTTGGAAAAATTTATGTTTATAAATAATGACCTCCTGCCTTGCTCCCCCATCCCCAGTTCTCCCATTCCCTAAAGGTAAAACTCTTTTCTGTTTTAAGCACTTCTTTTAATTCCTTCCCCCTTCTGCCCTTGTCCCATGTCAGTCCCTTTGAGAATCATTGATATCTGGCCCTTATTGTTTTGTTTTATCTCCCAGGCCTCAGTGGCCTGTTTGGGAGGAGCCATGTATCTCTGAACATAGGGGCATGTCCAGCTGCCCTAGGCCTGGCCCCTCTGTTTCACTCTAAGCTAATGATCTGGTCCCAAAAGTACAAAACAAAAATCCACAAACTTCATATTAATCAACCCTCCCACCACATGCAGTTAGTTGTATATATCCAGGTAATTATATGCATGCCCTCTATGCACTTCTTCCTGTTAGCTTCCATCCCCATCCTCTTCTTCTGCACTCATGTCAGCATCCTCCAGCTCTACTGGATCTTGCTTTTCTTACTCAACAGTCCTCCTAAGTCAGCTACAACAAGTCCAGCTTGT
Organism: Glaucomys volans; assembly: GCA_020662805.1. Taxonomy (NCBI): domain Eukaryota; kingdom Metazoa; phylum Chordata; class Mammalia; order Rodentia; family Sciuridae; genus Glaucomys; species Glaucomys volans. Next base: position 24,790 of record JAJEJO010040118.1, on the reverse strand, counting down.
TCTGATTGAAGGCTGTCTCATGTTTCATGGCATGATGATGTACCATTATTTATTCAGAAAACTCCATTGTTAGACCCTCTGTTGTCTTCAGATAATATATTTTTTCAAATTTTTATTTTTACAGAATGCATTTTGATTCATTGTACTCAAATGAGGTACACCTTTTCATTTCTGTGGTTGTACATGCTGTAGATTCACACCATTCGTGCACTCATATATGTACGTAGGGTAATGATATTTGTTTCATTCCACTGCCTTTCCTTCCCCCATCCCCTCTGCTCCCCTCATTTCCCTCTATGCAATCCAACACTCCTCCATTCTTCCTTTACCCCCTCTCTCCCACCTCCCATTATGTATCAACCTCCACTTATCAGAGAAAATATTTGGCCTTTGGTTTTGGGGGATTGACTTATTTCACTTGGCATGATGTTCTCCAACTCCATCCGTTTACCTGCAAATGCCATAATTTTATTCTTCTTTATGGCTAATATTCCATTGTGTGTATATACCACAGTTTCTTTATCCATTCATCCTTTGAAGGGCATCTAGGTTGGTTCCATAATCTGGCTATTGTGAAGTGAGCAGCTATGAACATTGATGTGGCTGCATCACTGTATCATTTTAAGTTCTTTGGGTATAGGCCAAGGGGTGGGATACCTGGGTCAAATGGTGGATCCATTCCAAGTTTTCTGAGGAACTCCATACGGCTTTCCAGAGTGGCTGCACCAATTTGCAACTCTACCAGCAATGTATGAGTGTACCTTTTTCCCCACATCCTCGCCAACACCTATTATTGCTTGTATTCTTGATAATAACCATTCTAATTAGAGTGAGGTGAAATCTTAGGGTAGTTTTGATTTGCATTTCTCTAATTACTAGAAATGTTAAACACTTTTTCATGTATTTGTTGATCACTTATATATCTTCTTCTGTGCAGTGTCTGCTCAGTTCTTTAGCCCATTTATTGATTGGGTTGTTTGTATTTTTGGTGTAAAATTTTTTAAGGTCTTTGTAAATTTTGGAGATTAGTGCTCTATTTGAAGTGTGTGGGGAAAAGATTTTCTCCCACTCTGTAGGTTCTCTTTTCACATTACTGATTGTTTCCTTTGCTGAGAAAAAGCTTTTTAGTTTGAATCCATCCCATTTATTGATTCTTGCTTTCATTTCTTGCACTTTAGGAGTCTCTTTAAGGGTGCCTGGTCCTAAGCAAACCTGAAAATTTGGGCCTACTTTTTGTTCTGTTTGGTGCATGGTCTCTGGTCTAATTCCTAGGTCTTTGATCCATTTTGAGTTGAATTTGTGCAGGGTGAGAGATAGGGGTTTAATTTCATTTTACTGCATATGGATTTCCAGTTTTCCCAGCATGATTTGTTGAAGAGGCTCTTTTCTTCATTGTATGTTTTTGGCACCTTTGTCTAGTATGAGGTAACTGTATTTATGTGGGTTTGTCTCTGTTTCCTCTATTCTGTACCATTGGTCTGCCTGTCTGTTTTGGTGCCAGTACCATGCATGCTGTTTTGGTTACTATAGCTTTGTAGTATAGTTTAAGGTGTGGTATTGTGATACCTCCTACTTCACTCTTCCTGCTAAGGATTGCTTTGGCTATTCTTGGTCTCTTATTCTTCCAAATGAATTTCATGATTGCTTTTTCTATTTCTATGAGGTATGTCATTGGCATTTGAATTGGAGTTGCATTGAATCTGTTTAACACTTTTGGTAGTATGGCCATTTTAACAATATTAATTCTGCCTATCCACGAACATGGGAGATCTTTCCATCTTCTAAGGTTTTATTTAATTTCTTTCTTTAATGTTCTACACTTTTCATCATAGAGGTCTTTTCACCTCGATTGATTCCTAAGTATTTTTTTTTGAGGCTATTATAAATGGAGTGGTTTTCCTAATTTCTCTTTCTGAGGATTCACCACTTGTGACTAGAAATGTATTACATTTATGAGTGTTGATTTTATATCTTGTTACTTTGTGGAATTCATTTATTAGTTCTAGAAGTTTTCTGGTGTTTTTTTTTGATCCTCTAAATTTAGAATCATGTTGTCAGCAAATAGTGATAGTTTGAGTTCTTCTTTTCCTATTCATATCCCTTTAATTTCTTTCATCTCTCTCTAATTTCTCTGGGTAGAGTTTCAAGGACAATGTTGAATAGAAGTGGTGAAAGAGGGCATCCTGTCTTGTTCCAGTTTTTAGAGGGAATGCTTTTACTTTCTCTCCATTTAGAATGATGTTGGCCATGGACTTAGCATAGATAGATATGTTCTTACTGTTCCCATTTTTTCTAGTGTTTTGAGCATGAAGAGTGTGTATTTTATCAAATATTTTTCTGCTTGTCTTCAGATAATATTGAATAATAATAACATGTAAGAATGTGTTCTGTTCAGCCATTCCCATATTGTTTTAGTGTTAACTTTTCAGTTTTTCTTCACAAATAATGCCAGAATATCCATCCTACCATTCGTCCTACACACTGGTGCTCTTTAATTGTTATGGCATATTACCAGTGATGGGTTCTTGGGATGAGGAATATAGTGCTGTCATCTCACTGAACATGTTGCTTCTGAATGGTTAAGTTAACTGTCTCTCCTTCCTATACTTCATTTACTTGGAAGTCTTGGCCACTTTAAGTTTTTTTTATCACTCTCAGACTCCACAGAAATAGTGAAATCTTTTGTTTTGAACTTATCAGTGTCCCTGCTTTCTGCATCCACATTTCTACATTTGTGTGGGTCCCCTTACTTTCTTCTATTTTATACCTCAGAGGAAGACTGGTCCCTCCTCCTTCCCAAGGCTGAGGCTCTGTCAGGGATCTCACTCCTCCTGTTTCCTGTATCCAGGTAAGTCTCTACCAGTTATTTCTTACTCTTGGAATATCACATCCCTTTCACTCCCCTAGGAGGCCTCTCCACATGCTTCTTGAGCATCCTGTCTACATGGTGGCTGATTTCCCTCAGAGGGGGTCATCCAGGAGAGAGAGCAAGCCAGGTGAAGGTATGCTTTTGTGATTTAGGCTTGAAAGTCACTTCTGGTGCATTCTCTTTAGTGGAAGTGAACCACTAAGCCTGACACACATTCAAGAAAGAGGAAATTAGATGCCATCCTTTAAGTAAGGAATTACTAAAATATTTGTGAATATATTTAAAAAATACCATAGCATTGTTGGAAGTAATGTTATAAATTCAGTACAAGAAGAGTGAGTTTTTGTGTGTTTGTTTTTCTTTGGGTAATATGTGTATATGGTACAAAGTTCAAAGGTGAAGCAAGTCTCCCTTCCACCCCTTATTCTGGCTACCCAAGGACATCCTCCCCAGGGACAACATTATTACCACTTTGTATACATCTTTTGGAGAAATTCCAAGTCCATGTGAATACAGGAGTATGTATATGTGTGTATATGAATAAGTGTGCATGTTTTGTGTGTGTGTGTGTGCATGTGTGTAATCTTCTAAGTATGATTGTATATTCAAGAATAGAAATCTGGATAAGGACATCTTGGGGTGAGGGCTCTGACTGTCCCAGTAAGCTGGTCCTACCCATAAGGTAGCAGTGGCTTCCTCCCTCTGGTGAGTGGGGACTTTCTCTCTTTGGGGCAGGTAACAACAGTTCCCAAATATTACTAATCATCACAATTATAAGGGAAGCTTTCTTTAAAACGTTGGCTCTTTGACCTTTATCCTAAGAGATTCTAACCTGGTAGACTTGAAATGGGTTTTATAGGGACATTTTATGTTAAATGTTTTCCAAAGATAAAAGGGGCACACCTTCTAGAAGGCAATTTGATGATATCTTTAATAACTTATTCTGGATTCCAGTCTTACTTTCAGATTTTACCCTATAATTATAGTAGCCAGTGTATGAGGTACACTGGTTGTACAAGAAACTATTCAAAGTAAAATCTTAGAGAACTTCCTAGTTGAAGGAACAGAGAATAGAGTGGATAGGAACAGGACAGGTAGTGAGAGTTTTTCATATGTACTTATTTATGTTATTTTGATCTTTAAACCAGATAAATACATCAAGCTACTCAACACATGAATGAATATATACCCAGGTGAATACACACGACTCAGCATAGTACTCCTGGTGGTCAGTCAGGTTTGTGACCCTTGAGACCAAGGCCAAGTGAAGGTGCAAGTTGAGCATCCCTTTTCCAAAATGCTCAGGTCCAGAAGTGTTTCCAGTTACAAATTTTTTCAGACTTGGGAATATGCACATACATAGTGCATCTTGGTGATGGGACCCAAGTCCAAACATGAAATTCACTTAATGTTTTATATATGCCTTATACATATAGTCTGAAGGTAATTTTTTACACTTTTTAAAAATAATTTCATGCATAAAATAAAGTTTCATGATGTGGAGTATTTTCTCTCCTGGCATCAATCAGTATTGGTGCTTAGAAAGTTTCAGATTTTGGAGCATTTTGTATTTTGGAATTTTGGATTAGGGATGCTCAGCTCATAGCAAAAGTCTATTCTGTTTCCCCCTGGTCCTTTTATTACTCGCTGGCCTCCTCTCAAGCTTTATTTGCTTTTGCTTAGTAGAACTTCTTTCTGGAATTCGTGAGATAGTATTTCTTATTTCGTATGTAGTTGGCACTTTGTATCTTTGTTTCTTCATCTTTACCTTCATGGTTAAGCTATCACTCATTGCATTCTATTAGTTGTACTACCTACATCCTGTGCCCTGGGCATTGTTCCAGGTGCTGGGGATGTTTTTGACCCATTAGAAAGACAAATAAACAAAGCAGTATGAAGAAGTGTGCCAAGGTCATGGTAAGGGAAGCACCATCCATCCATCTGTGGAAGCGTTTGTCACCTACGAAGTGACATTTACTGAGACCCATGGGGCAGCTTAGAGGTGGGAATCCTGTTCAGGTAGAAGGTAAGAAGACAGCAAGCAAAGTCATTTTGTGGCACCACCTGGCTAGGGTTAGAGGCTGACTGGTTAGTGGGGAATAAGGGAAGGAATACCTTGTACGTTAGTGTGGACTTTTCTTTCAATAGTGTGGAGTCACTGAAGGGCTGTAAAGAGGAGAACCAAGTTATAGGCATCTTCAGGTTACATCTGACAGTGGGTCTGCAGAATAGAAAGGGGCTGGTGTGGTAATATAGGCAGTCACCTCCTAGTGAAATGCACTGGGGTTGGGGATGGCGTTTGAATCTCCTGTGTGGATATCTAAGTAATTCATTAGATCATTTTGAGTTATATAGTAGCACCCAAGATTTCAAACTACATAAAAGCGAAATCTTTTTGGAAAAAAAGATTTCATACTATTGGGAAATTCTTCAGGATATAAAAGCTTTATTGAATTGGGCCTGAAATGAATTTCATTTAAATGTTGAATTAATTGAAAGCCTTACTTCTGAATATTTTTCCATAGATTTCACACTCCTTTACAAATTTCATTTTGCCTTCTGTTTTAATATTGGCAATAAATACTATTAACAGAGAGGAGATGTTGAAGGGAATGACAGTGGGAAGAGTGGGTGAAGGTCTCAGTAGGAAGCAGCTTTATTATGGTAGGAGGGGTGGCGGCAGAGGATGGATGAATGGTGTCCTGGTGTTTTCATTGGGTCCAGTACTGACCATTGGAGGGGACAAAGTACCACCAACTGCTACTCAGTCTCTAATTTACCACCTGGTGGCTTCAATTTAATTAAGCTCTTTGTGGTATTTTACATCCAATCATGGAAGGGGCCCTTTGTTTCTTTAGCTGTGTGTTTTTTGTATCCAGTAGTCCCACATTTGACATGCACTGTGTTAGGCACTGACCTGCTGAAAACAGTGTGGATTTTGCAAACAAAGTCAGTGTCATGTTTGCTTTACTACTCAATGGAGCTACAGTGAGGGATTTTATTTTGCATTTTTCTTTATAAAGCTTTTTGGCAAACACCAGTAGGCTGGTTCTAAGCCCTTTACCAACATTAGACCATTTAATACTCATGGTGGCTCCATGTGGGAGGTGCTGTTATCATTGGCATTTTGCACACAAAGTCCCTGGGGCACAGAGAATCAGTCACTTGCCTAAATTACACAGCTGTGAAGTGGCAGCCCTGGGCTTGTATCCTGCACTGGAGTTCCAGAGGTGGATTTTGGGGAAGATGTGGTGGACCAGAGTGTGAAAGGAGGGCACACATAGGGTGTTCGTGTGTTTGCAGGTTAAGTGTACAGGATTGGGGAAAGGTCTTCCTCTGTTTCACTCTTCAGGAGACCTTTGATATTCTCACTGAAGATGAGAATAATGGACAAATCGTCTTTTAAACACACACTTTTGTTTCTGTTATGAATTTCTTAGACCATTCTTTAAAGAACACAGTAAATTCCCTTTGTCTGTCTCTTGGAGAAAATAAACTGAACCAAACAGATTTTTTACTTTGGTTAACTTTCAAGTTTATTAGTATTATTTTGTGAAGTTTATATAAATGGCATGGTATAGGTATTTCTTTTTATTAGTTCACTTGACATTTGGGCGGATCTGAAACAGTTTGTAAATAAAGTCCTGTGTTCTAACTCCCTTTACTTTCTCTGGGATTGTCCAACTGGAAGATGATTTTGTGCAATGCCTAATCTGTTTGTGCTGACTTCACTGTTACTGGGTTGGCTTCCTTGTTATGTCAGGGAATTTGGTACCACCTAGTTTGGGTAGAGTGACTTCTTTTTTGCTTTGTCAGAGCTCTAAAATCTTGGTATGTGTGTAGAAGTGTTTGTTGGCCAGTTAGTCCTGGGGGTATAGTGGGGACCTGTAATTGATGTTGACCCTGCAATGGCTCAGCTATAGGGGAGCCAATGTCAAGGGTACTCAGTAGAGTCTGCCTCTGTTTATATGCAAGTGAAATGGAAGGGACCTCATTCCCATTAAACCTGCTGGATAGCATGCATGGTGCCGTTTAACACTAAAGCGTTTTGGCTGTCCTTTGAGAAGGTTTGATAAAGTACTACTCTGTTCAGATTGTTTCTTTGCTCTGTGTAAGGTGAGCTGTCCAATTTCCAACATGGATGGAATTGCAGAGATGAAGATGCGCAAACTGGATGGCTTCCCAGAATCTACAGAGTCACATCTCTATAGTACAGCCTCATTATTTTTCTTGGAGAGTTTTCCTCCCAGAATGTTGGGGGTGGGTGTGGGGTGGGAAGACTGTTTAAATACTGACATAAAGTTTAGTGCAAGATCAAGTATATGTGATTTTTGCATTATTCCCCAGTTTGGGATGATGATTTCCTAAAAAGAAAAATAAAGTGTGTTTAAATGTGCTTTGCAACAATGAAGCACTTAACGACCATCAATTATCATCTTGCGTGAAGAGCACACTGGATTTAAAACTTTTTCCCTATTATTTGCAAAACGTAATTGCAGAGGGTTAAGTTCTTAGAGGAAAATGTGTTTTAAGTGAACAGATTGAAGTCAGACCATATTGTTCTTCTTTTTTTTAAAGATAAATTCTCTTAAACAAAATATTGAAGTGATTTACATATTTTTCAGAAATTGTGTATCCATCCATTGGTTTATAACTAGAGTGACCATCTAATTTAATGTACAAGCCAGGATGCTTTGGAGGCTGAAAGGGGCATGGACTGCACTGGAAATAGTACATCAGCAAGTATAAAATGGGGCTTTTTTTTTTTTTCAAACTAGTTTTGACTACCTGTAGCATAAGAAGGTTTGCTTAAGAATGGATTGTTAAAAAGAGGAAAATGAAATAAATATTTGCAAAGTTTATTTGAATTTACCTTACTTACAACCTAGTAAGTTAGCCTGTTACTGTTTCAAGGACAATGGCAGAAGACATTGGACTTCTGAGTCAGAGACAAAGGAGCTGAGAGTTTTTGGCCCAGCAAGCAGTGGGAACATCAGTATAATGGTGTCCATTTCCTCTTCCCACAGAGTCCTGCAGGGTAGCTTAATATGCACCAAGTGGATGCTGTGTCTGCATGTGTGTTTGTATCACAACTGAGTTACTCACTGAGGCGCACCTACCATTTTTTCAGCATGCAATAAGGACGCATGTTAAGAGTTCTTCAGAGAAGCAGAACCAACAGAATATGTAATTCTAAGAGGGGATTTATTAGATTGGCTCACATGATCAGAGGCTGGATAGTCTCATAGTGGCCATCTGCAGCTAGAGAGGCAGGAGAGCTGGTAGTGCTCAGTTCAAGAAGATGGGTGGGGGTGGGGTGAAGAGAGGTAGGTAGGAAGAAGAATAAGGAGGAGGGGGAGGTGTTGAAGGTAGGTTGGTTGAGGGAGAGATTGAGATTCTGTGAAAGTCTTTTAAATTCAAAGCCTGAAGAATGTGGAGTCTGTTGTCTACGGCAGAACAAACAGAAAAATGCACCTGCTCAAGAAGGTGTGTACAAACTTCCCCCTTGTACTTTTTCATTCCATCTGGGCCCCTTCCTCTTGGGAACACTCACAATCGGGACAGGTTTTCCTAACTGTTTGCTGACCCACATGCCAATCTTCTCTGAAAACAGACATACTCAGAAGTATGCTTTACCCATATTCTAGGCATCACTCAATCTAGGTAAGTTCGTGACCAAAATTAACCATCATAGGAAGCCAAGTCTTGGCTGGGGTGGGAGGAGAAGGTGAAAAAAGGATGAGAGACATGAACTCTTCTGTCAAGGTTACCAAATGCACAACTGTCCCTAAGAAAGGGCCTGAGTGGAAGGATGTCTTGGGTACTCCTGTCTTGGTACACTCAGCAAGTTGTGTAGGAGTACAAAGGCCTGAGGCATCATCTCCCAACAATTCTATGTTGTGAAATGTTTGTCTTTATTCTTTGAGGCTTATATATATTGCATCTAAGTAGAGGGTGAAGAAACACTAGTGGGTAGAGGTTCATGGAATTTGGAAGGGCTTCTTTATAATGATATTGACAACCTCCTTGGGAAACTGAGCCAGGAATTAACAAAGGAATTCCTTATAGTGTTCTAACACCAAGCAGGAGATCAAATTCTTGGGCGTTCTGCTTTATTATAGGCTGGTATCTGTTTTCTCAGTGACATATTCATTTGCAGCTTAATTAGGAACATGCTTGAGCACCATTTGCCACAAGCAAGCCCCAGCAGTCCTGTGTCAGCAGTTCAGAGACATCTTGGGATGTCTTGGGGTGGGCAGTGTCAGTGCACTCTGCTGCAGTAGGGATTTTGATGAAGTTTCAGGGGATCATTTGCAGGAGGGTTAACTTTTTTTTTCACGACTGTGGGGTGTTTTCTGCTTGTATTTGCTGGTGCATTTCCCTTGTTTGAAGTTTGACCATCCGAGGTACTGAACATCTTCTTGTCTTTGAGAGGCTCCTCCACAGGCCCTAATTCACCAAAATAACCAGTTTTGCTTCTCTTTTTCCCTCATCTAAGTGTACTTTCCATATACATTTTCAGAACTCTGATCGTGATTGTCTGCTAAGTACTCTGTTAGGTTATGTTCTGGCTACTCAGCTAATAGCAGCAGGGTAAGCCATGGCTGGCAAACTGCATATAACCTGGTGGCCAGATGTGGCCTGCTCCCTGTGTGTACAAATGTTTTTACTGGCACACAGCTTGGCTCATTCGTTTTGCTGTTGTCTCTGGCTCGTGTTGTGCCACATTGTCAGAGTGAAGCAGGTGTAGCAAAGACAGCATGGCCCTCAAAGCCTAATGATTTATTGTCTAAAAAAATCTGCCAACCCCCGTCTAAGTTAATAAATCAACCAGGTGGAGCACGCTTTGGTGTGCCTGGGTCTTGCCCATGTGTTTCCCCACAGTGTGATCCATGTGGATTTGATCAGTGAGGATTAAGTATCAATATACTAATGATGTTAGGGGAAAGATCCCCAGTCACATGAGCCCATCTTAGGACTGTATTTTGGTGGGGGCAGTGCTCAAAGCCAATATGACTGAACTAGGGACAGTGAGTAGTAGTCCTCTGGGGCAGGCTTTATCAGAGCGATCACCACTTACCTCCCTTCCTCAGTCTTCCTAGCTCTTCTCTTTAGCACTGCAGATGCTTAGCATCATACACATGTAACTCGGGCGACTTCACTTCTTTTGGCCACCCAAAGGTTTAAGTGTGCCCCTTCTGGACCCTGAGACAGTTGATGGGCATCTGCTACTCTCTCATCTGTGCCTCTAAGTGCACCTTGTGGTGCTGAATAGGAGGCAGGGTTTCCTATGCCACCCCCAGACACAGGTCAGCTTTTGCATCTGTGTTTGACTGGAGAACCAGCCCTCTCATGGAAGAAAAGCTGGCTTTATTGCTCCTTTAGAGGAAGTTTATCCTTTTCCAAGTCTGATTTTGTATACAAATGTACTCTTTGCATGAAAACATCAGAACTCAACCTCTTTGTAGTGTGGGAATCCATTGTGTTCATGATTCATATGCCAAGCATTTTATGGTGCTCCCTGCTAATCATTGGATGCACATCAGAAAGTGGGACAGAAAGGGACTCCTCTCCATGCCTTGCCTTCATCCTGAGTGCAGTGGGAAGCCAGGCCCAACCTCGCTTTTGTAATGCAGTTTACTATTTTCATTACAGATTCCACTTGTTACTTTATACCTGGGCTCTTCCAGCAAATGTATCCAGGCTCTGGGATACCCCATCCCATGAATGTCAAAACATATCTATTAAGTCTTCCCATTTCCAGCCAGATCTAGTTATAATTCTTCTGCTAGCTTTCAGAGCTCTTCACCTTCTTAAGCATATTTTCTCTTATTTCCCATAATAAATTGCCTCTCTGTATCTAAGCTTTTTTCTGTTTCTGAGCCACCACTTGTTCATTTCTCTTGTATGGAATAACTGCACTAAATACCCTCATTCCTCTAATTCAACCTTGGCACTTCTAAAACTTTTTGGACCAGATAATTCATTGTTGCAGGAGGCTGCTCTGTGCTTGTGGGATGTTTAGCAGGATCCCTCACGTCTACCTACTTTCTTGTACTTGATGTTAATTTCTTCTGGACAGCATATTGAAGGATTATGATTTTAATACACTCTGGCAATTTCTCTCTGTTAATTTGTGTATTTTTGTATGCTGAGAACCACTTCCCTTTTCTAAATTGTCTTCCTCCATGAAGCCTCTCTGTCAACTATAGCCCTCACTCATCTTCCCACTATGGGGCTTTTGCATTCCATGTTTTGAATTTGTAATTAGACAGTGGTGTTAGACTTGAAAGCAAAGTACTTGAAACATGCCACTTTATAAAAAAGAGAGGGTTTTTTAATGCATAATTTTGGAGGTTCAAGGAAATGGTATGTGTTTCAGTTTTAGTCAGCTATTTTGCTGACTAAAAGACCTCATAAGAACAGTTTGGGAGGAAAAGTTTATTTTGAGGCTCATGGTTTCAGAGGTCTTAGTCCATAGATTGCTGGCTCTCCATTCCTCAGGACTCAAGGTGAGGCAGAACATCATGGTAGAAGAGTGTGGTAGAGAAAAGTAGAGAGAGAGGTAGCTGGGAGGGGAGCAGTAAGAGGGAGTGCTCTCCTCCATGTGAACAAAATATGAACCCCAAAGGTCCACCTCCTCCAGCCACACCCTACCTGCCTGCAGTAACCATCCATTTAATCCCTAGCAGGGGATAATACACCAGCTAGGTTAAGGACCTCATAACCCGAGCATTCCACCTCTGAGTGTTCTTGCATTGTTTCACACATGAGCTTCTGGAGGATACCTAATATCTAAGCTATAACAGTGTGTCATCAGCTCGGCTTTGGCATCATGATGGGAGCGTGTGCAGTAGGAATAAACCACATGTCAAAACAGGAAGCCAATGAGAGACCAGAATCACACAGTCCCTTTCCGATTGATCTAAAAACCTCCTACTGGGTCCCACTGCCTTGCAGTACCTTGGGGATCAAGCCTTTAACACATGGACCTTTGGGAGATCATAGCAACAATATTGTTTGTTAGCCATTTTAGGTGAATTGATTGTGTAGCTATACTTTTTTAAAAAATATTTTTTTAGTTGTTGATAGACCTTTTTAAAATTTATTTGTATGTGATACTGAGAATCGAACCCACTGCCTCACACATGCTAGGCACGTGCTCGACCACTGAGCGACAACCCAGTCCCTTGTAGCTGTAATTTTGTTGTAGGTTTCTAAAATCAGGGACCATGTAGTATATTAGTTTTGTGTGACTTTTAAAAAGTTTCTTACTTACTATGTCTCAGTTTTCTCATCTGCAGACTGGGGATGCTAATCCCTCTATTTCAGGGTGGTTTTGAAATTGAACTAGTTAATACATATAAAGTACTTAGAAGGGTCCTTGATAGCACACCAATAAGCAGCTGTTTAACTGTTATTGTTGTTAACACCAACCAGGTCTAGAAAGGAGTTAACCTAATGAAAAGTCAAGTTATTTTGCTTTTATTTCTTTAGGGAAGTGATTGGAATGGGAGTACATGGACTATGGCCTCAACGAAGATGGCCTAGTTTTCTCCCCAATACTTGAACCCCAAGTATTTTTATGTTGTTGATATCAGTAAAATATTAGTACCAGTGCTGCTTCACTCTGAGTTGTGGAGGAGTGACAAAAATATGTACATTATAGGCGATAGAGGAAAATTAGGAAGACAAGGGACAGCAGGGCCTGCTTTGCCTTTGAGGATGGTAGACCTGTGGTCTTTATGCATGTATGCATGCTAGGAGTTAGGTGTGGTCTAAGTATCCCCAGGGGTCCACATGTGAAAGGGTTGGTCCCTTGGATGGCACTGTTGTTGTGGGGTGGTACCCTTAGGAGGAGGATCTTGGGGAGTTCTTAGGTTAATTGAGGGAATGTCCTCAAGAAATGATTGTAAGATGCTAGTCTTTCTCTGCTCTGTTTACTGTTTTGGTCCTGTTATGCACTTCTGTCATGATGTATCACATTTGCCACACATGAAACCAGTAGTGGCCACTTGATCTTGAACTTGAACCTGGAAAGCTGTGCTAAATAAACTGTTCCTCTTTATAAAGTTAGTTGTCTCAAGTATTTTGTTGTAGTAATACAAAGCCAATTAATATAGAATATTTATTCTCCTTTGTGTGATTTTCTTGCAAACTCCAGGGAAATTATGCTGATTTGATATCTTTGAACAGCTCAAAACTGAAGGTTTTTCACCAAACCTTTCTTTTTTTTTAAAACAAAAATATTTTTTAGTTGCAGATGGACACAATACCTTTATTTAATTTATTTACTTTTATGTAGTACTGAGGATCAACCCAATGCCTCACTCATGCTAGGCAAGTGCTCTACCACTGAGCCACACCCCCAGCCCTCCACCAAACCTTTCTTTCAAATATGTTCTTCCTATACTTAATATTGAATTCCAGTTTTGCCACTTCTTTGCTATGCGATGAACTCTGTGAGCCTTAATTTCTTTAGAAAAAGGAAATGATACTACATACTCCACAGGGTAATGTTGCATCCTTGTTTTGTGAGTAAAGCTCAAGGCAGCTGTATTAAGTAAATCACAGTCCTTCATAACCATGAATACTGCTTTTTAAAGATGATGGGAAACCTGGGCACAGAGTGGCATCTGACGGTGACCTTGCCTTTGGAGTGCCCCAAGTCATGTAACTTCAGGAGATCCTGATGAACATGTTCAAGCTGCCACAGCTACTTGGGAGAGGGGTGATAAGAGATTGATAGGGACTGTCCCACTGCAGCTCTTGAGAAGGCTCAGTATGTGTGCCTAATTCAGTGGAGAGAACCAAGGGAAGGGACTTTGTGCAGAGAAGCATCCTATGTGGGACCAGACAAGGAGAGCCTGGGGGAGCAGCACTGCTGCCAGCTAATTCCACAACTCCTAGACTTGGTGAGAAGTCTGTTCTCAGCAGGAGCATCTTGGTTTCCAGGAAGGACACACTTGCCAAGTAGTGAGGCCTTTGGTGAGAGAGTTCCCTTTAAGTGGGCTGTGTTGGCAATGGTGGCGGGAATGACTCTGAGCCTGTCTTTTTGGACTTCAGTGATTACGTGTAGGTGGGTTTTGGAGTCAGAACTCTGTGCTCTGTTTTACTGAGGCATGTTCTGGGTACACATACTGAGAATGAGTGTTCTACGACTGAGGAAGGATGGTGTCTCAGACGTTGAGAAGGGCCTTTTCCTCAAGGCTTACCTCCAGAGTTAAGCACTAGGGTGCTGGTCTTCTTTCTTGGTGTTGGGTGAGCTTCTGTCATGACTTTGCCTTCTGGTACCTGCTCTGGGCTCTGTTAGGGGGGGTTGTGTTATGTGCCTGGTTTGGGGTTTGGGGAATCTGGTCCCTGCCAAGAACTGGTGTTTCTTCTCTTTGTAATGAGAGTTCTGTTCCAGGGTAAACAGATCTGTTCTAGAGAAAGGAGATCTGTGGCTAGAGTAAAAGGAGATCTTCCTGTAGGTAGACATTATATTCATTTCCTTTAAAAGTGCTAATTTAAATCCTTGACTCTTTTGGAAAAAGGCAGGCAAACTGTGAGAAGAAAATCTTGCATTTAATGGCTTCCCAGTCTCCTTGGCATAAAACATCAGTATGCAGCTGAGTATTACAGTCACAACATAGTCTATTCAAGTATATTCCTGCTGTGATATTCTTTTTGGGAACATATGAAATTAGACACCCATTTAAAGTTGTCTTAACAGCTTTGCTTTATAATATGAATATAGATATATAGAACCTATTAATATTAATTCTTTTGCATTATGAGCTCACTAGCTATGTTTTATTTAGAAATATGATTCTTCCCCAGGCTCTGTTTTATGTGTTTCTTTTCTTTCTTTTTGTAAAATTCTCAAAGAGCTATTCCTAGATAAAGTCATTATTTAAAAACATTAATTTTTGTGTTTTAGAAATTCAGCAATGCTGTGAACACATTTGGACATGAGACGATGCCCTTAAAAAACACATTGATGATATTATGATACCTTTTTCTAGATATAGTAGCCACATATTGTTCTCTGATATGAGTGCATTTATTGATATCATCTTTATGGCCACATTTTGGTGAATTCAGTATATTTCAAAGTTGTTTAATGAAAAATGTACTGATAACCTGTGAACAGGAAATTCCATGTTAATTGTATCAGAAAATGCATACTAAACTGCTTTTCTGTTCTATATGGTGTGATGATAGAGTTTAATTAAATTTATAAGTTTATACATGGCTTTAAAGTATAGAGAAGGAAAAGACTGTGGAATTAAAAAGTTGGAAGTTACTTTTGTTACTCTAATCCATGCACATATATAATTATATTTATAAAAGTATATGATGGAGAGACTGGAAGGGTTTCACTTCTGCCTGGCCACAGGAACCACAAGTTCCAGACTAGGTTTTAATTGGAATAATCATAGTCAAAATACACCCAGATGTTCTTACATACCTGGGCATGCATGCATCCCTGGGCCATGGGACACATGTGAGCCCACCCTCCACACACCCAGCCCTGCTTCCTGCCAGAGTATGCTCAGCAGCTGCCACTGAAGCAGCTCTTCCTTTTCTTCCTCCTCTTCTTATCACTGCTGCTGATACTGTGATCTCCTACCCCTTGCTGTCCTCCTTCCTCCCTCAGTTCCTGCTTCTCCTCCCAGCTTCTCCTGTCAGGCAGTGAAGGGCAGAATGGTAGAAAGCAGCTCTCCATCTCAGACCATGAAGATACTGGACCAGCCCAGCATTTCAGCACATTGGAGCTCATTTTGAATCTCAGTTTTGGTTTTCAACTTACCTAATACCAAGCCATCTTTGAGTCATCCTCAGACTTGAGCGTTACTACAAGTTTTACTTGGATTTGAGGAATTGTAGATAACAATATCAACAAGCTTTTTGTTTCTTATAAAGTTAAATAATATGAGGCTTGACTCTGAAGGGATTATAGTAAATAGGGTTCAGTGGCATCGCTCAATATGTGCTGATATCGGGATTAGCCAAAGTCACTCAGTGACTTAAAGTATCAGTATTCACCCAATTTAGGGCTGTTAAGAGAAAGAAGCTCACAATGTAGTCCCTTGCTTTAAAGAAGAAGTGAGAACTATCCCAGTAGATGGGTAGACATACAAACAATACAAAAACTCAAGGAAACAAACCACTTCAAACACCACATAATGCCTCAACAATTGACGCCATCGACACTACAGTGGAGGAAATGTCAGAGAAAGAATTTGGAAAGTTCATAGATAAAGTGTTCTATGAGCTAAAAGAAGATGTAAGGAGTAAAGTCAAAGAAAAAATCAGGAAGTGAAAGAGTGATAGAGATTTTGAAGAAGAACCAAACAGAAATCTTGGAAATGACTCAGCAAATCAAATTAAAACTTAATGAAAAGCATCACCAATAAATTAGACGACTTTAAAGATAGCTATTCAGGCCCTAAAGACAAAGCATATGAAAATAATGTTGACCATAAAGAAAAGATGTTAGGAGACCACAACCAGAATATTCGAGAAATCTGGACTAACGTCAAGAGGCCAAATTTAAGAATTGTTAGGATAGATGAAGGCTCTGAAATACTAGCTAAAAGGATGCATAATCTTTTCAATGAAATAATATCAGAAAAATTTCATACCTTAAGAATGAGGTGGAAATTCAAATACAGGAGGCATTTAAGACTCCTATTATACAAAAACACAATAGATCCACTCTACAACACATTGTAGTGAAAATGCCTTACATATAGAATAAGATAGAATTTTAAAATCTGCAAGAGGAAAACATCTGGTTATATTTAGAGGTAAACCAATCCAGATTTCAAGTATTTTATCAACCCAGACCCTAAAAACCAGGAGGACTTGGAGCAATATATACCAGACTCATAAAGAAAATGGGTGAAAACCAAGAATACTATGCCTATCAAAATTGAACTTCAGAATTTAAGGTGAAATAAAAACCTTCCATGATAAACAGAAGCTAGGAGAATTCATAGCTAGAAAGGCTTTACTACAAAACATAGTGAAATATTTCACGAAGAGGAAATGAAAGCTAAAAATGAAAACCACCAAGGGAGGAATTATACTAGAGGAATAGTCAAAGATAATCAAGTCCAATTTGAACATTAGATATTAATCAAAATCTTAGGCAATAAAAATCATCTCTCTATAACATTGAATATAGATGGTCTACAGTGTTCAATCAAGAGGTTGGCAGATTGGATTAAAAAAAGACCCAGCAATATGCTGTAAGAGATCCATATCGCAGGCAAAGGCATCCACAAATGAAGGTGAAAGGATGGGAAAAGATAATCATGCTAATGGTACTCATAAACAAGCAGGGGTAGCTATTCCCATATCAGAAAAAGTGGACTTCAAGCCAAGATTAATCAGAAAGAACAAAGAAGGTCATGGTATACTGCTTAAGGGAATCATAAAACAAGATATAATGATTGCAGATATTTATGCCCCAAGCAGTGGTACTTGTACATAGATAGAACAAACCTTTCTCAATGTTAAGAATCAAACAGATCACAATAGAATAGTACTGGATGACTTTAACACACCGTTCTCCCCAGTTGATAGATCATTCAGACATAAATTAAAGAATTTACAAAACTAAGAAATACAATTAATAATAGGGGCCTGAAAAACATCTATAAAATATTTCATCCATTGATGACAATTCACATTTTTCTCAGTAGCACATGTAAATTTTCTAAAATAGACCATATTTTAGGGCACAAAGCAAACAGAAGCAAATACAGAAATATATAGATACTATATTGCATCCTATAAGAGCGCAATGGAGTTAAATTTGAAATAAATGATAAGATAAAGAACAGAAACCACTCTTAATACCTGGAGATTAAATAATATACTTTTGAATGAGGAATGAATAGCAGAAATAATCAGGGGAGAAATAAAAAATTCTTAGAATTAATGGGAATGGTGATAAATATATCAAAATCTCTTGGACAGTATGAAGGCTATTCAAAGAGGAAAGTTTAAGGACTGCAACTGTGGCTCAGTGGTAGAGGCTTGCCTTGCACATGTGAGGCACTGGGTTCGATGCTTAGTTCCACTTAAAAAAAATAAACAAATAAAATATATTGTGTCCACCTAAACTAAAAAATATTTTTAGTAAAAGAGGAAAGTTTATTGCATTGAGTTCATACACCAAAAGAATGGAAAGTTAACAAATCATCTAACATTACATCTCAAGGCCTAAAACAAGACCAAACCAATACCAAAATCAGTAGAAGATAGGAAATAACTGAAATCAGATCCAAAAATCAATGAAATTGAAAATAAAAAATATAGATCAACATTTGTTTTTTGAAAGGATAAACAAGATTGATAAACCCTTAACCAAACTAACCAAAAGAGAGAAAACATTCAAATTAATAAAAGTAGAGATGAAAAAGGAAATACCACCAAAGAAACTACTAAAATCCAGAGGATCATCAGAAACTATATTGAAAATTAATACTCCAAGAAGCTAGAAAATCTTGATGGTATTGACAGATTCTGAGACACATAGGACCTAACCCAAATTTAACCAAGTAATGCCATTGAGGCACCTAGCAAAAGCCTTGCAACAAGGAAAAGCCCAGGACTGGATGGACTCTCAGCTGAGTCCTACTGGAGTTTTAAGGGAGAACTAGTACTAATTCTCAAATTATTCCATTAAATAGAAAAAGAGAGAATACTGCCAAACTCATTCTACAAACCCAGTATCACAATGATACCAAAACCAGACAAAAACACATCAAGGAAAGGAAACTTCAGAGCAATAACCTTGATGAACATAGATGCAAAAAATTCTTAACAAAATACACAAAAACATATTAAAAAGATAGTGTACCATGATCAAGTGGGGTTCATCCCAGGGATGCATGGTTAGTTAAAACATGTGGAAATCAATAAATATAATTCACCACATAAATAGCATCAGGGTCAGGAATCACATCATTATGTCAATACATGCGGAAAAAGCATTTGAGAAAGTATAATATCCA
Source organism: Glaucomys volans (assembly GCA_020662805.1). Classification (NCBI taxonomy): domain Eukaryota; kingdom Metazoa; phylum Chordata; class Mammalia; order Rodentia; family Sciuridae; genus Glaucomys; species Glaucomys volans. The sequence continues at coordinate 5,908 of JAJEJO010040118.1, read as the reverse complement.
TTCACTAGAAAATATAGGGATAGAAGGAAGTTAACTCAGCATTGTGAAAGTTGTATATGATAAACCAAAGGCCATTGTGATACTGCATGTAGAAAAACTAAATTATTTCCTCTAAAAACAGGAACAGAAAAATTATGCCTACTTTCACCACTCCTTTTCAGCATAGTCCTTGAAACTCTAGCCAGAGCAAGAAAAGGAAATTAAAGGGACACAAGGGTACAAATAGGAAAAGGAGAGCTCAAATGATCTCTGTTTGCTGACATGATCCTATGTTTAGAAGACATGAAAACTCCATAAGAAATTCTTTTTTGGGGGGGTTTCAGGGATTGAATTCAGGGGCACTTGACCACTGAGCTACATCCCCAAACCTATTTTGTATTTTATTTATTTTATTTAGAGACAGGGTCTCACTGAGTTGCTTAGTGCTTCACTTTTACTGAGGTTGACTTAGAACTTGAAATCCGCTTGCCTCAGCCTCCCAACAGAAAATTTTAAAACTCATAAATGAATTCAGTAAAGCAGCAGGATACAAGGTCAACACTCATCATAAATCATGTTCTAATACACCAATAATGAATCTGCTGAAAAAGAAAATAAGAAAACTGTCCCATTTACAATAACCTCAAAAAGAAAAATATTTGGGGCTCAATCTAACTAAAGAACACTAAAGAAAGACATTTTGAAGATCTTTGGAGACAGAAAGACCTCCCATGCTCTTGGATTGGCAGAATTAATATTGTCAAAATGGCCATACTACCAAAAAGGGCTATCCAGAGTCAACACCATCTCCATCAAAATTCCAATGAAATTTTTCACAGAACTAGGAAAGGCAGTACTGAAATTCATTTGGAAAAATGAAAAACCCAGGATCTCAAATTATACTACAGAACTATAGTAACAAAGACAGTATGGCACTACAACCAAAACTGGCATGGAGACTGATCGAATAGAAGACACAGACAAGAATGGATCCAAGATGGCGGACTAGAGGAAGGCTGCATTCCTACTTGCTCCGTGGATGCCTACATGCTCGGGATTCAAACAGCAGGAATATGACTCTCAACGAGATTTTATATTCAAAGCACATATAAGGGGTCGCCAGGTGCCGCTCCAGAACCAACTCAGCGGGGCTGGGCTCGGCCCGCCGCGGGCAGCTACCATCCGGAAGCGCCAGACCCTGCAGCTGCTTCGGAGCCACCGACCTGGGTCTGCGCCAGCCAACAAGTGAGTGCGGGTCCCCAGTAGCGCTTTGGAGTCACTGGCCGCGGCTCCGGCACCAGCCGGCGGCCTCCCAGGCAGAGACCGAGCATCTCAGGCTACCTGGGGCATCCAGCGGCGTTCGGGGGAGATCCGGCCGGGAAACTCTGGGATCGCGGACTCTGGCGGGGAGTTGGAACTACCCCACGCCATTTTGGCAGCTTAACTGGCAGAGAAGGCCCGTTACCAGCTTCCTGGGGCCTACAGCTGCGTCAGGGGAGCTCCAGCTGGGAAACTCTGGGATCGCAGTCTCTGGCGGGGAGTGGAAACTATTCTGCGCCACTTCCGCAGCTTCCCTGGCGGAGAGTGCCTATCTCGGGCTTCCTGGGCCCTCCAGCAGCACCTGGAGAGGTTGGCCCGAAGCCCCTGGGATCGCTGACTCCAGCGGGGAGTTGGAACTGCTCTGAGTTTGGCGGCTTCCCTGGCAGAGGGGGTCCATTTCCAGCTTCCTGGGGACGCCAGCAGTGTCTGGAGTGATCGGGCAGGGAGCTTTGGGCCTTTGGCACTAGCTTACAGTGTCCCCAGGAGAGATCAACCACCTGCCACTGCCTGAACCCCCAGCGAGGAGTTCAGGTCAGCCTGGGCTCTCAAGCCCAGTGTCTCCATCACTCAGCACAGTTCTGTGACACCACCCCAACTTGAACTAGTGCCCAGGCCCACACCCAGGCCCGGAGTCTACCACCTTGCTGTATCTAATTGTCTATCAACACTAGGCTGCCTCTGCCCAGAAGCATTGATCATTCCCAACCTGGAGGTAGTGGGACAGCACCTTTCTTGGGTCACCGCTTGATCAAACACTCCTCAAGCAACAGAGGGGAAGATACACGAGCACCATGAGAAAACACGGGAAGAAAGTGTCCCAATTAAACCTAGATGATATATCAAGAGAACCCAAAGACAGCATGGTAGAAGGAATGACAGAAATGGAGTTCAGAATGTTCATAATTAAAGTGATCCGAGAAGAGAATGATGTGACGAGAGAGCAGATTCAGGCTATGAATAATCAGCTAATAGAGCAATTGCAGGAAGCAAAAAACTACTTCAATAAAGAGATAGAAATTCTGAGAAAAAAACAAACAGAAATTATTGAAGGAAACAAGGAAATGAAGGAAACAATAAACCAAGTTAAAAACTCAATAGAAAGCATAATTAACAGAATAGATCACTTGGAAGATAGAACCTCAGACAATGAAGACAAAATATTTAATCTTGAAAACAAAGTCGAACAAACAGAGAAGATGGTTAGGAATCATGAACGAACCCTCCAAGAAATATGGGACATCATGAAAAGACCAAATTTAAGAGTAATCGGGATTGAGGAAGGCGCAGAGATACAAACCAAGGGTATGAATAATCTATTCAAGGAAATATTATCAGAAAATTTCCCTAATATGATGAATGAGATGGAAAATCAATTACAAGAAGCTTACACGACACCAAATGCACAGAATTACAACAGATCCACACCATGGCACATTATAATGAAAATGCCTAACATACAAAACAAAGATAGAATTTTAAAGGCGGCGAGAGAAAAGAATCAGATTACCTACAGGGGGAAACCGATACGTATATCAGCAGATTTATCAGCCCAGACCCTAAAAGCAAGAAGGGCCTGGAACAACATATTTCAAGCTCTGAAAGAAAACGGATGCCAACCAAGAATCTTATATCCAGCAAAACTTACCTTCAGATTTGATGACGAAATAAAATCCTTCCATGATAAACAAAAGCTTAAAGAATTCACAAAGAGAAAGCCTGCCCTACAGAACATTCTCAACAAAATATTCGAAGAGTCCAGACCCTAAAAGCAAGAAGGGCCTGGAACAACATATTTCAAGCTCTGAAAGAAAACGGATGCCAACCAAGAATCTTATACCCAGCAAAACTTACCTTCAGATTTGATGATGAAATAAAATCCTTCCATGATAAACAAAAGCTTAAAGAATTCACAAAGAGAAAGCCTGCCCTACAGAACATTCTCAACAAAATATTCGAAGAGGAAGAAACGAAAAATAACAATCTCAGTCATCATGGGGAGGAACTACCCTAAAGAAAGAGTCCATCAAAGGAGAAACAAAGTTAAGCTAAAAACCCTAAAAAAGCTAAAATGACAGGAAATACAAGTCATATCTCAATAATAACCCTGAATGTAAATGGCCTAAACTCATCAATCAAAAGACATAGACTGGCAGACTGGATTAAAAAGAAAGACCCAACAATATGCTGCCTTCAAGAGACTCATCCCATAGAAAAACATGCCCACAGACTAAAGGTGAAAGGTTTGGAAAAAGCATACCATGCACACGGACTGAGTACAAAAGCTGGGGTTTCCATCCTCATTTCAGACAAAGCAGACTTCAAACCAAAGATAGTCAGAAGGGATAAAGAAGGACATTTCATATTGCTTAAAGGAAGCATAAATCAGCAAGACATAACAATCATAAATATTTATGCACCAAACAATGGCGCATCCATGTATGTCAATCAGATCCTTCTCAAATTCAGGAATCAAATAGACCAAAACACAATAATACTCGGAGACTTTAACACTCCTCTCTCACCGTTGGACAGATCTTCCAAACAAAAATTGAATAAAGAAACTATAGGACTCAATGACACAATCGCTAATCTGGACTTAACGGACATATATAGAATATTCCATCCATCAAAAAGCGAATACACTTTCTTCTCAGCAGCGCATGGGTCCTTTTCTAAAATAGACCATATGTTATGCCACAAAGCTACTCTTAACAAATACAAAAACATAGAGATACTACCTTGTATACTATCAGATCATAATGGAATGAAATTAGATATCAACGAGAAAGTTAGAAACAGAAACTACTCCAAGACCTGGAGATTAAATAATATGCTATTGAATGATACGTGGATAACAGAAGACATTAGGGGGGAAATTAAAAGATTCTTAGAGGTCAACGAGAACAAAGATACAACATATCGAAATCTCTGGGATACTATGAAAGCAGTGCTAAGAGGAAAGTTCATTGCAGAGAGTGCATTTAATAAAAGAATGAAAAGTCAACAAATCAATGACCTCACATTACAGCTCAAAGCCCTAGAAAAAGAGGAACAGATCATCACCAAAAATAGTAGAAGACAGGAAATAATCAAAATCAGAGCTGAAATCAATGAAATTGAAACAAAAGAAACAATTCAAAAAATTGACGAAACAAAAAGTTGGTTCTTTGAAAAAATAAACAAAATTGATAAACCCTTAGCCACGCTAACAAAGAGAAGGAGAGAGAAACTCCAAATTACTAAAATTCGTGATGGAAATGGAAATATTACAACAGACACAATTGAAATACAAAACATAATAAGAAGCTACTTTGAAAATTTATACTCCAACAAAATAGAAAACATGGAAGACATCAACAGGTTCCTAGAGGCATATGAGCCACCCAAACTGAATCTGGAGGACATACACAACTTAAATAGATCAATTTCAAGCAATGAAATAGAGGAAGTCATCAAAAGCCTACCAACCAAGAAAAGTCCGGGACCAGATGGATTCACAGCCGAGTTCTAGAAGACCTTCAAAGAAGAGCTCATTCCAATACTCCTCAAAGTTTTTCATGAAATAGAGGAGGAGGGAACCCTTCCAAACTCATTCTATGAAGCTAATATCACCCTGATACCAAAACCAGAGAAGGACACATCAAGGAAAGAAAATTTCAGACCCATATCTCTAATGAACATAGATGCAAAAATTCTTAACAAAATTTTAGCGAATCGCATACAAAAGCATATTAAAAAGATAGTGCACCATGATCAAGTGGGTTTCATCCCAGGGATGCAAGGTTGGTTCAACATCCGGAAATCAATCAATGTAATTCACCACATCAACAGACTTAAGGTCAAGAACCACACGATTATTTCAATAGATGCAGAGAAAGCATTTGATAAAATACAGCACCCTTTCATGCTCAAAACACTAGAAAAAATAGGGATAGTGGGGACATTCCTTAACATTGTAAAGGCCATTTATGCCAAGCCCACAGCTAACATCATTCTAAATGGAGAAAAATTGAAAGCATTCCCCCTGAGAACTGGAACAAGGCAGGGATGCCCTCTTTCGCCACTACTATTCAACATTGTTCTTGAAACTCTAGCCAGAGCAATTAGACAGACCAAAGAAATTAGAGGAATACGAATAGGAAAAGAAGAGATCAAACTATCCCTATTTGCTGATGAAATGATTCTCTATCTAGACGATCCTAAGAATTCCACCAGAAAACTTTTGGAACTCATTAAGGAATTCAGCAATGTAGCAGGATATAAAATTAATGTTCTTAAATCTAATGCATTTTTATTCGTAAGTGATGCATCCTCTGAGAGAGAAATTAGGAAAACTACCCCATTCACATTAACCTCAAAAAAAATAAAATACTTGGGAATCAATCTAACAAAAGATGTGAAAGACCTCTACACTGAGAACTACAGAACACTAAAGAAAGAAGTTAAAGAGCATCTGAGAAGATGGAAAGATCTCCCATGTTCTTGGATAGGCAGAATTAATATTGTCAAAATGTCCATACTTCCAAAAATGCTATACAAATTCAATGCAATTCCAATTAAAATCCCAATGATGGACCTCATAGAAATAGAGCAAGCAATCATGAAATTC
>JAJEJO010040113.1:0-10983 GCA_020662805.1 Glaucomys volans | reverse complement strand
TCATCAAATCTGAAGGTAAGTTTTGCTGGGTATAAGATTCTTGGTTGCATCCGTTTTCTTTTAGAGCTTGAAATATGTTGTTCCAGGCCCTTCTTGCTTTTAGAGTCTGGGCTGAGAAATCTGCTGATATCTGTATTGGTTTCCCCCTGCAGGTAATCTGATGCTTTTCTCTCACAGCCTTTAAAATTCTATCTTTGTTTTGTATGTTAGGTATTTTCATTATAATGTGCCTTGGGATGGATCTGTTGTAATTCTGTGAGTTTGGTGTCCTGTAAGCCTCTTGTAATTGATTTTCCATCTCATTCATCATATTTGGGAAATTTTCTGATATTATTTCATTGAACAGATTATTCATTCCCTTGGTTTGTATCTCTGTGCCTTCCTCAATCCCAGTAACTCTTAAATTTCTTCTTTTCATGATGTCCCATATTTCTTGGAGGGTTCGTTCATGATTCCTAACCATCTTCTCTGTTTGTTCAACTTTGTTTTCAAGATTAAATATTTTGTCTTCATTGTCTGAGGTTCTGTCTTCCAAGGGATCTATTCTGTTAATTATGCTTTCTATTGAGTTTTTAACTTGGTTGATTGTTTCCTTCATTTCCTTGTTTCCTTGAAGGATTTCTGTTTGTTTTTTTCTCAGAACTTCTATCTCTTTATTGAAATGATTTTTTGCTTCCTGCAATTGCTCTATTAGCTGATTATTCATAGCCTGAATCTGCTCTCTCATTACTTCATTCTCTTCTTGGATCATTTTAATTATGAACATTCTGAACTCCCTTTCTGTCATTCCTTCTACCATGCTGTCTTTGGGTTCTCTTGATATATCATCTAGATTTGTTTGGGACACTTTCTTCCCATGTTTTCTTATGTTGTTCATGTATCTTCCCCTCTGATGTTTGAGAGGTGTTTGATCAAGTGGTGACCCAAGAAAGCTGCTGTTCCACTTCCTCCAGTTTGGGAATGATCAATGCTTCTGTCAGAGGCAGCCACCGGAGCCAGAGACTCTAGCCCCTCCAGGCCAGACCACCCAGGAGACGCCACGCAGTGGCGGGGAAGACCAGAGCCCAGCTCTGCAGACTCAGGCAGTCCCAGATGGTCGCTCTCTGCCAGGGAAGCCGCAAAATGGTGCCAAAGGGTCCAAACTCACTGTTGGAGCCAGAGTCTCCAGCCCCTCCAGGCCAGACTGCCCAGGAGACACCGCGCAGTGGCCGGGAAGACCAGAGCTCAGCTCTGTGGGCTCAGGAAGTCCCCGATGGTCGCTCTCTGCCAGGGAAGCCGCCTGTCATGGAAGGTTTTTATCTCATCATCAAATCTGAAGCTTAATTTTGCTGGATATAAGATTCTTGGTTGGCATCCATTTTCTTTAGAGCTTGGTATATATTGTTCCAGGAATGCCTAGCCTTGAGTGTCTGGGTTGAGAAATCTGCTGAGCTACAAACTGCTTCCTCCCTATATGTAATGGGATGTTTTACTCTTGTGACCTTTAATATTCTATCCTTATTCTAGATGCCAGGCATTTTCATTATTATGTGTCCCAATATGGATTTGTTGTCATTTTGTACATGTGGTGTCCTGTAAGCCTCTTGTATTTGATTTTCCATTTAATTCTTCAGGGTTGGGAAATTTCCTATTATTTCCTTGAAAAGGTTGTTCATTCCTTTGATTTGTATCTCTGTGCCTTCCTCTATACTGATAATTCTTTAATTTGTTATACCATAATTCTTGGACATTCTCTTCATGGTTTCTTACCAACTTCACTGTGTGGTCAACTTTATTTTCAAGATCATATATTTTGTCTTCATTGCCTGAGATTCTGTCTTCCAAGTGATCTGTTCTGTTGGTGATGCTTTCCAAGGAGTTTTTAATTTGGTTTATTTTTTCCTTCATTTCAAGGATTTCTTTTTTTTAAAAATCTCTTTACTGAAGTAAACATTTGCTTTCTATATTTACTCTTTTAACTCTTTTTAAAAATTAAAAGAAAATTTGATTCATTGTACACAAATGGAGTACAACTTTTCATTTCTCTGGTTGTACATGAAGTAGAGTTACACTGTTTGTGTAATCATACATGTACATAGGGTTGTGATGTTTGTCTCATTCCATTATCTCTCCTTCCCTTTGCCCCCTTACCACCCCTCATTTCCCTCTACACAGTCCAGTGATGCTCCATTCTTCTCTTATCCCCCACCCACCATCCCTGTTATGTATCATCATCCACTTGTCAGAGAAAACATTTGGCCTTTGGTTTTTTTGGGATTGGCTTATTTCACTTAGCATGATGTTCTCCAACTCCATCCATTTACCTGCAAATGCAATAATTTTATTCTTCTTTATGGCTGAGTAATATTCCATTGTGTATATATGCCACAGTTTCTTTATCTGGATTTGGTATCAGGGTGATACTAGTTTCATAGAATAAGTTTGGAAGTGTTCCCTCCTTTTCTATTTCATGCAATACCTTGAGGAGTATTGGAATTAGTTCTTCTTTGAAGGTCTTGTAGAACTCAGCTGAGAATCCATCTGGTCCTGGGCTTTTCTTGGTTTGTAGGCTTTTGATGACTTCTTCTATTTCGTCTCTTGAAATTGATCTGTTTTAATTGTGTATGACTTCCTCATTCAGTTTGGGTGGATCATGTCTCTGGAAACCAGTGTCTTTGAGATTTTCTATTTTGCTGGAGTATAGATTTTCAAAATGGCTTCTAATTATGTTTTGTATTTCAATAGTGTCTGTTGTGATATTTCCTTTTTCATCATGAATTTTAGTAATTTGAGTTTTCTCTCTCCTCTTTGTTAGTGTGGCTAAGGGTTTATAAATTTTATTTTTTTTTTAAAGAACCAACTTTTTGTTTTGTCAATTTTTTGAATTTTTTCTTTTGTTTCAAATTCATTGATTTCAGCTCTGATTTTAATTATTTCCCTTCTTCTACTGCTTTTGGTGTTGATCTGTTCTTTTTCTAGGGCTTTGACCTGTAACGCTAGGTCATTTATTTGTTGACTTTTTCTTCTTTTATGGAATGCACTCCATGCAATGAGTTTTCCTCTTAGCACTGCCTTCATAGTGTCCCAGATATTTTGATATGTTGTATCATTGTTCTCATTCACCTCTAAGAATTTTTTTTATCTCCTCCCTAATGTCTTCTGTTATTCATGCCATTCAACAGTGTATTATTTAATCTCCAGGTGTTGGAGTAGTTTCTGTTTTTTCTTTTGTCCTTTACTCATGGATCATTTTAATTAAGTACATTCTGAACTCCCTTTCCGACATTTCTTCTACTGTGCTATAATTGGATTCTATTAATATAGCATCTTGGTTTGTTTGGGGCACTTTGTTCCTTTGTTTTTTCATGCTGTTTGTGTATCTTCCCCGCTAGCAGTACAGATCTGAGGTATTACAGTTTCCCCCCTATAGGTTTATAGTGTCCCTACAGGTTTCTAATACCTCATCCTAAAGGGGGAGATCAATATTAGCAGCACACAGTACAAAGAATATGCAGCCTTAAACCAAATAACCCCTATCAAGATGTTAACAGTATTGTCATAATAAACAGACATGATGAGTTCAATTATTATCTACAACATACACAATAGGTTTGCAATAAGATCCACAATTTCTAATGGTGGACAAAGAGGATGGGGAGGGGTTTAGGATGTAATGTTGGTGTGATAAGAAGTGAATATATAGAGGTACTAGATCATAGGAAGATTGAAAGCAGAATCAAAAGAAGTTGGGTTTTAGAGGGAGAAAGAGTCTTGAAGGAAACAGACAGATAAGAGGAAAATAGAGTGAGAAAAATAATTAAAAAAGAAAAATAGAAATAATAATAATAAAAAAGTCTACACCAAAACTGTAATATACTATTCAAACCTCCCAGTCTTCAGTAGCCTGACGCTGGAAAGGTACTTTCATAATGCAGTGTCCCAGGATGGGAGCTGCCCCAAATGAAGATGGCAGCATCCTGGTCAGGGATAATCCAAGACGACAGGCAGAGGCATCCCTACGTGTTGGTAGACGAGGAGCTGAACCTCTGTGCTGAGTCCAGGGAAGTCCAAGTGGCTCTGGAGTTCCATGTGGGCATGGGCTGGGCCTTTCTTTTACCTCTTTTGAAGTGATCTTTTGTTGCCTGAATTTGCTGTCTTATATCATCCTTTACTTTGCAGATCATTTTAATTATGTACATTCTGAACTCCTTCTCTGACATTTCTTCTATTGTGCTTTCAATGGATTCTTTTAATATATAGCATCTTGGTTTGTCTGGGGCACTTTCTTCCCTTGTTTTTTTTTATGTTATTTGTGTGTCTTCCCTTCTAACAGTGTGGATCCAAAGTATTACAGTTTCTACCCTACAGACTTCTAGTGTCCCTGCAGGTTTCCAATACCTCACCATTAGTGGGGAGATAAATATTAACAGAACCCAGTGCAAACAATATGCAGTCCTAAACCAAATAGCTCCTATTAAGACATTTACAGTTTTGTTGCAATAAACAGAAATGTTGTGTTTGATTATTATCCACAATATAAACAGAAGTTCTCTGAAGGTGTCTGCAGTTTCTAATAGTGGATAAAGAGAGAATGGGAGGTTTCAATAATATATTACAGTTTTGTTGTAGCTTTTATTATTATTATTATTCCTATTTTTCTTTTTTTATTATTTTGCTCACTCTCTCCATTTTCATATTACTGTTTCTGTTGGAGTTCAGTGTCTTCCCTGCTTCCCTTCTCTTCTGATAGGTGGGGTTGTCTGGATTTTGCTGGTATCTCCACTCTAAGGATGGTGAAGGTTACTAGGATGAGAGGGTTAGTCTTAGACGTGAAACTCCTGAAGGTCAGGTATAACAGTCACCAGAACTCACTGGAAGCCTGCGCCCCAGGAATCTCCTTTGGGGTCCACTTATGTGATGTGGGGTCAGGATCCTCACATCACCTGTGGACCCTACAATTCCTGGTCTCTAATTTAGTCTTTGAGTTGCATCTCTCTTGCCCCTGCCCTTTCAACTTCCCAATTAGGAACCTCTCCTCCCGAGGTCCTGAGGGCTGAGCTCTGGGACCTGTGTGCCTGTCATGCAGAGCTGTCCAGTATGGGGCAGATCAGGACCAGGCATTGAGAGCTGTTGGCTGGCCAAGTAGTTGCAAGTGCTGGGCTGGGTTAGTGGCTGGTGGTGGTGCTGGGGGTTGGGAGACTGGGGATTGGGGAGCCAGAGAGCCCTGTTGATTGCAAAACTGATAGTACTGGGTGATCAGTAGATGTTGAATTAGGGAGGGAGTCAGGGACCAGGCTGGTGCCGAGTTGGCCCTGGGAATCTGGTTGGTGCCAGGTTGGTTGGCTGGGCAAGCAGGGATCAAGATTCCCTCACACCCTCTTCCAACAAATCAACCCAATGCAAGGTTCTTTCCTGCCTCTGCAGCAAGTGGGTGGCTATTAATACACCTAGCAGGGAGACCTCAAGTGTAACCAAGAGTGTGTAGACCTTGGTGTTGGTCTACCAGGCCTTGGCTATTGTCCCTAGCCAAACCATTTCTCTAATGGATGGAAGCAGTTGCATCCCTAGTTGGTGGTGGTGGTGGCAGCTAACCTGTAGGTACCTTGATGTTGGGCTTCCAGGTCCCAGCCAGTGTCTCAAGATGGAAGCTGCCCCTACTAAAGATGGTGATGGTGGCAACAGAGGTAATCCAAGATGGTGGCAATAGTGTCCCAACATGGAGAGGACCACTTTCAGAGGTGGGGCAGTGAGGGCAGGCCATGCAGTGGCATTGGGTGGCCTCTTTGGAGATGTAGCACTGTGGCACTGAGGTAGCCAGGGGAACCTGTGTTGGTAGATGGGGAACTGGGATGAGAGGTCTGCAGGCGTGCAGGGGATCACGTGGGCACAGGGGCACAAGTCCTATGTGGTAGCAGAGCTGGAAGTATTGGTTTTAATTTGGAAAATAATTATCTTTTTTTCTATAAAGCCCTATCATGATACCTCAAATTGATTACTAGCAGAATGGAGTATTTTTCTTCTATTTTTATTTCATCTTGCCTTCTGGAAAAGGATAAATGAAAAGTAGGAGAAATCCAGGATGAAAATGTAATGGGAAAAGAGATCAAATGGAAATTCTCAAGAGTGCCAATTGTGCTTTGAGTAAAATCAGCAAAATCTGAAGATGGTGAATTAATTTGTAAGCTTTGAGAAAAGTTGTGTGATGTGTGATAGGATGGCCTCCACCTTGGTAGGATTCACTCTATTAAGAATAACAGACAGTAGTGCTTTGTGAAGGAGGGGGAGGTGAGTACAGAGAAAGCAGCATTTGGAAAGGGACTGAGAGGGTCATTTGAGACACTGTGGTTTCACTTCCCTTGCTTCTGATCTAGTTCTCAACATCATCTCTGGGCCCTTAGAGAAGCCTCCAATATCTTTACTTTCATCTCTTCACATACAATCCATTTCTCTAAGCTGATTCTCTGTGATATTTCCAAACCATGAGTTTGTACATTGTTTGATCTGTCTGCCCACTTGGGGCTTTAGAACCTGTGGACCACATCTGATGAAGAAATTTGCCAGCCAACACAGGACTTCCGAAATTTATGTGGCAACGTGTCTGTGGATTGATGGTCGGCTATAAACCATCTTCTCCCTAGAATTTACAGCTCACAGGAGATCTTGGGGTCAAGGCCACCCAGTTATTTCTTAGAATGGCAGTTTATTGCCTTGACAGATATTTTAACAACTATTTTGTGCCATAAATCTCTTGATAAGAAAGGTCCTACTCGTTTTACTACCTGAACATGGTTCAGAAATTGCAGAGTATAAAAAGGTAGTATTTGTCAACAATTTTAATGTCCTGTCTTCAACCACCTGAGTATTTACTGGCAGTACATTCTGTGTTTAGTATAATTTTAGGAGTTTGGGAATTTTGGCAAAATAAAATCTTTTCTTATTGGAAGAATGAAGGATACATTTAATTAAAAAAATATTATAGTTTAATAATAGCAGAAGGTAATGCAATAATGATAAAAATCAAAATCATCATAATAACCAACCCTGAGTGTTTTCTATGTGCCACAGTTGTGCTAAATAATTTATATTGATTAACTGTCAAATTTAATTCTTACTGTTACTCTATAAGGTATATAATTAAAGGTCACATGTGAACTATAGATTTAGATGTGCCTGACCACTAATTAGTACAAGTCCATAGGATGCAAGAAATCATTTCCAGAATTGTTAGAGATTTCAAAATGGGAGAGGATTCAAACTATATTTGAGGGCTGAATAGCAACTGGAAAGGCTAATGTGAGAGGGAAGCAGTTTAGATGAGAGATGCTTTTGAGCAAATTCCCAGAGGCCAGAAGCTAAATGAATGTCAGAGAAGTGTGTTGAAGAACTATAGAATATTTGCAAAAGATGAAAAGAAAATATATGATGTTAAATAGGCTGAGAATGAAACATATATGTAATTACAATGGCTAGTCAGTAAATTCTCACTTTTTCACTTGAGTGTGGAAGAATGAAATGCTAGACTCTTAAACTGTTTAAATTCTACCCTTGGCCTTTTAATAGGCTACTGTGTCCTAAAGTTGCTCTCAGCAGCAGGTCATGGTGAGAAATTGCCTTGCTATGCAGTCCTTGGCCCCAGCTAAGTACTCTATGGTAGACTAGCTACTGGGTGTAGGTCTTATTGATCATACTGAAAAGGAAGCACTATTTGGGATCCTAGAATTATTCAGGAAACCTTTTCTCTTTAAATTATGGGTTTTCTGATAAGGTCATTGTAAACTCACTTTGTGACTTCCTAGTCTCTATTTATCTACCACTTACTATCATATTTAGGGCTGCAGACCCTGGAAGCCAAACTGTCTGCCTATAAATCTTAGCTGCTCCATTGATTGAATTTTTAAACTGTTTCCATAAGCCTTCCTTCTTTGATAATTGGTTTTATCACTTGTGAAGTGGTGATAATAATTGTATCTAAATTATAGTGTGGTTTTAGGTATATATTTTCTATCTGGCAGGTATTCTCTCTCTCTTCTTCCTGATCATCATGTGAACTGCTTCTCTCTGCCACATTTTCCTACCATGTTGTTCCTGCCTCACCTGGAGCCCTGAGGAATGAAGCCAGCTGTTTAGGATGGAGACCTTTGAAACTTTGAACCCCCAAATAAAATGCTCCTCTTCTACAATTGTTCTGGTTGGGTCTTTTTAGTCACAGCAGTGAAAAAGTTGATTAAAACAGAAATTGGTGCTGAGAAGTGGGGTTGTTGCTGTGACTAACCTGACCATGTGGTTCATAAGGTTTTGGAGTATTTTGGAATTTGTTGGAGGAATTTTGAGATGCTTAGCAGTGCAAGCTGGAAATGCTTTAGATTATTGCAAGCAGAGCTTCATGGCTAATTCTGATCAGAGATCTGAGGACCAGAATGCCAATAGGACCATGGACAGTGAACACAGAGCTTAAGATGGTTTAGAGGAAAAGGACACTGTTGATATTTGGAGGCCATTCACATTACGTTCTGACTGAGAAGTTGTCTGCATTTTGCTAGTGTCCTGAGATTTTCTGTGAGGATGACTTTAAAAGCAGTGGATTTCTTAATCTGGTGGAAGTAATTTCTAGGCAGCAGAGCATTCAGATGGTGACTTTTGGATATTGCTGGTGGCTTTTAGCCAAATTTATTGTGATAATCAGGGGCAGAAAGTAGAGAAGAAAGATTTGAAAAGCTTGCATTTGATAGGTAGGAGTAAAACTGGGCCTAAGGAAGTTGCAGTTATTAAAAGAATTACTGCCATTAAAGAAATCCTAAGGGCTTTGCCCAGACAATAAGAAAGAGGCCTTGAGGGCATCTAAGGAAGTGGGAAGGCCATCTTCATCTCAGATGCAAAGAAGTAAATGTAAAAACACTCTTAAGAAGAGACCAGTGGGACACCCTTCTTGCACCAAGGGACCTAGGAAGTTTTTCCAACATGATCAGCTACCCAGGCCCTCAGAGGCTGCTGCAGCCATGGTCTCTGGAGGCTTGGATACTGCTCAAGATGGCAGCAGACCTTGGCATCACCATGTGGTGCTGGTTCTGAAGATTGCAGGATGCTGGAGTTAGGGATCATGGAGGCTTCCACCAAGATTTCAGAGGAAGTCCTGGGAGGCCAGGCAAATTACAGCAGGGTTGGAGTCCCTGCAGGCACCCTTTGAGAGGGCAAAGTGTGGAGATTTGTGCAGGAAGCTGAAGTTGTAGTGGAGACTCCTGAGATTAAGAAATGCCAGTAACATGCGACATCACACCAGGAAAGCTGCAGGAATTGAGCAGAGACAAGCCAACAGAAAAGCCACTTGGGCTGCAACCAACAAGGCCATAGGGATGGATCTACAAAAGTCCTTTGGACAGAACATCACCATGCCATCTGCCCCAGATGCTAGAAGTGAAGCTATAGAGCTTGCTTCCCAGTTGGATTTTGGTCTTACTTTGGTCCTATCTTTTCTTTTTATTCCCCTATTTTTGTGAATGTAAATGTTTATTCTGTACCTTTATATATTGGATACTTGTAAATAGCCTTTGATTTTTATAGGGGCTCACAATGTGAGTTTACCCCAAGTCTCAGAGGAGACTTTGGATTTGAACTTTTGGGCAAACTTGGAACTGTTGAGACTATTGGGGACTCTTGGAAATGAACAAAATGTATTGCATTGGAAGATGGTTGTGAGTTTTGAGGGGTCAGGGGTGGAATGCTGTGATTTGGATGTGAGGTATTCTCCAAAACTCATGTGTGAGAAAATGTAAGTTCGTTCAGAGGAGAAACGATTGGGTTGAGAGAGCCTTAACCCAATCAGTGAATTAATCCCCTGACAGACTAATTGAATGGTAACTGAAGTTGTATGGTGTGACTGGAGGAGGTGGGGCATTGGGGTATCTATTTTGTATCTGGCCAGTGGAGTCTCTCTCTCTCTCTGCTTCCTCATCACCATGTGTGCTGCTTCCCTCTGCCGCACTTTTCTACCATGTTGTTCTGGCCTCATCTGGAGTCTGTGGAATGAACCAGCTCTCTAGGGACAGAGAGCACTGGAACTGTGAGCTCCCAAATAAAATGTTCCTCTTTTACAAATGTTCTGGTTGGGTCTCTGTAGTCACAGCAGTGAAAAAGCTGACTAACACAGAGACTATGAGGCAAGGCATTGTTTTTTTATTAGGTTTCAGGTGAGAAATAGTAGGCAACACTTGTTTTTTGGTGCTTCTCAGCACTCTGTTTGATAACATCAGTATTTTTGTATTATGCATTCTTAATCCAATCCTTGTGTCCCTCCTTCCTCACACTAAAATGTAATTTGGGTCCTTTGATTGAGTCATTGAATTTTTGGATAAATACACTTTTTTTAGTCTCTTTGAGACAGACCCTGTCTTTATCAGGAATTTTATTGTTTTATAGACCAAAGTTCAGGAAGTCAAACTCATTTTTTTATGAATTTTTTTTTAGTTGTTGATGGACCTTCATTTATTTATTTTTATTTCTTTATATGTGCTGCTGAGAATGGAACACAGTGCCTCACACATTCTAGGTGAATGCTCTGCCATTGAGCCATAACCCCAGCCCCAAACTCTTGCTTTAATATCATCTGTGTAGACAGTTATTCCCTTTTGGTCATATTTGGTCTATTCTCCAGTCACAGTTTTCAAGAGACAGAGCTGACAAAACTGCTAGCTATGCTTTATGAGTCTTCCACCTTATGCTGAGTAGGCCTAAGTGTCTAGAGATACTGTCTCGTTCTCCCCATTCCATGCATCTCCATGTTGTAGGTGTGCGTAGGCAGTGATTGGCAAGTCTGACGAGCTGTGGCCAAGGCCTGCACATGCCTGCAGACCATCATCCTGGAGTGCACAGCCTGGTGGCCTTGGCTGTCCACTTCTCACATCTTCCTTTGGAGGTATGATGTGCCTTCTCATTTCCTCCCATATTCTATTATGGGCAATCTACGCTTCCTCTGCTTTCAATTAACATGAAGTCTTTTTCTTTTTGAAA
>JAJEJO010040111.1:0-20883 GCA_020662805.1 Glaucomys volans | reverse complement strand
TCATCTATCGAAGGGCATCTAGGTTGGTTCCACAATCTAGCTATTGTGAATTGAGCAGCTATGAACATTGATGTGGCTGCATCACTGTAGTAATCTGATTTTAAGTCCTTTGGGTAAAGGCCAAGGAGTGGGATAGCTGGGTCAAATGGTGGATCCATTCCAAGTTTTCTAAGGAATCTCCACACTGCTTTCCAGAGTGGCTGCACCAACTTGCACTCCCACCAGCAATGTATGAGTGTACCCTTTTCCCCACATCCTCGCCAACACCTGCTGTTGCCTGTGTTCTTAATAAAAGACTTTCTAATTGGGGTAAGATGAAATCTTAAGGTGGTTTTGATTTGCATTTCTCTTATAAATAGGGATGCTGAACATTTTTTCATAAATGTGTTGATTGCTTGTAGATCTTCCTCTGTAAAGTGTCTGTTCATTTCCTTGGCCCATTTATTGATTGGGTTATTAGTGTTCTTGGTGTAAAGATTTTTGAGTACTTGGTAGATTCTGGAGATTAGTGCTCTGTCCGAAGTGTGTGTAGCAAAGATTTTCTCCCACTCTGAAGGCTCTCTCTTCACATTGCTGATTGTTTCCTTTGCTGAGAAGAAGCTTTTTAGTTTGACTCTATCCCAATCATTGATTCCTGCTTTTATTTCTTGCGCTTTGGGAGTCATGTTAAGGAAATCTGGTCCTAGGCCAACGTGATGAAGATTTGGACCTATTTTCTCTTCTATTAGGTGCAGAGTCTCTGGTCTGATTTCTAGGTCCTTGATCCACTTTGAGTTGAGTTTTGTACAGGGTGAGAGATAGGGGTTTAGTTTCATTTTGCTGCATATGGATTTCCAGTTTTCCCAGCACCATTTGTTGAAGAGGCTGTCTTTTCTCCATTGCATGTTTTTGCCTCCTTTGACAAGTATGAGATACCTGTATTTATGTGGGTTTGTCTCTGTGTCCTCTATTCTGTACCATTGGTCTACCTGTCTATTTTGGTGCCAATATCATGCTGTTTTTGTTACTATTGCTCTGAAGTATAGTTGAAGGTCTGGTATTGTGACACCCCCTGCTTCGCTTTTCTTGCTAAGGATTGCTTTAGCTATTCTGGGTCTCTTATTCCTCCAAATGAATTTCATGATTGCTTGCTCTATTTCTTTTTTTTTTTTTTGAACCAGGGATTGAACTCAGGGACACTCGGTCACTGAGCCACATCCCCAGCCCTGTTTTGTATTTTATTTAGAGACAGGGTCTCACTGAGTTGCTTAGGGCCTCGCTAAGTTGCTGAGGCTGGCTTTGAACTCGCAATCCTCCTGACTCAGCCTCCCAAGTCGCTTGGATTACAGGCGTGCGCCACCACGCTTGCTCTATTTCTATGAGGTCCGTCATTGGGATTTTAATTGGAATTGCATTGAATTTGTATAGCACTTTTGGAAGTATGGCCATTTTGACAATATTAATTCTGCCTATCCAAGAACATGGGAGATCTTTCCATCTTCTCAGATTCTCTTTAATTTCTTTCTTTAGTGTTCTGTAGTTCTCATTGTAGAGGTCTTTCACTTCTTTTGTTAGATTGATTCCCAAGTATTTTATTTTATTTAAGGTTATTGTGAATGTGATAGTTTTCCTAATTTCTATCTCAGAAGATGCATCACTTATGAATAAAAATGCATTATATTTATGAGGATTAATTTTATATCCTGCTATTTTGCTGAATTCATTTATGAGTTCCAGAAGTTTTCTGGTGGAATTCTTAGGGTCTTCTAAATAGAGAATCATGTCATCAGCAAATAAGGATAGTTTGAGCTCTTCTTTTCCTATTTGTATTCCTCTAATTTCTTTGGTCTGTCTAATTGCTCTGGCTAGAGTTTCAAGAACAATGTTGAATAGTAGTAGTGAAAGAGGGCATCCCTGCCTTGTTCCAGTTCTCAGGGGGAATGCTTTCAATTTTTCTCCATTTAGAATGATGTTAGCTGTGGGCTTAGCATAAATAGCCTTTACAATGTTAAGGAATGTCCCCACTATCCCTATTTTTTCTAGTGTTTTGAGCAGGAATGGGTGCTCTATTTTATCAAATGCTTTCTCTGCATCTATTAAAATAATCATGTGGTTCTTGACTTTAAGTCTGTTGATGTGGTGAATTACATTTATTGATTTCTGGATGTTGAACCAACCTTGCATCCCCGGGATGAAACCCACTTGATCATGGTGCACTATCTTTTTAATATGCTTTTGTATGCGATTCGCTCAAATTTTGTTAAGAATTTTTGCATCTATGTTCATTAGGGATATGGGTCTGAAATTTTCTTTCCTTGATGTGTTCTTCTCTGGTTTTGGTGTCAGGGTGATATTAGCTTCATAGAATGAGTTTGGAAGGGTTCCCTCCTCCTCTATTTCATGAAATACTTTGAGGAGTATTGGAATGAGCTCTTCTTTGAAGGTCTTGTAGAACTTGGCTGTGAATCCATCCAGTCCTGGACTTTTCTTCGTTGGTAGGCTTTTGATGACTTCCTCTATTTCATTGCTTGAAATTGATCTATTTAAGTTGTGTATGTCCTCCAGATTCAGTTTGGGTGGCTCATAGGCCTCTAGGAACCTGTTGATGTCTTCCAGGCTTCCTATTTTGTTGGAGTATAAATTTTCAAAGTAGCTTCTTATTATGTTTTGTATTTCAATTGTGTCTGTTGTAATATTTCCATTTCCATCACGATTTTTAGTAATTTGGAGTTTCTCTCTCCTTCTCTTCGTTAGCATGGCTAAGGGTTTGTCAATTTTGTTTATTTTTTCAAAGAACCAACTTTTTGTTTTGTCAATTTTTTGAATTGTTTCTTTTGTTTCAATTTCGTTGATTTCAGCTCTGATTTTGATTATTTCCTGTCTTCTACTACTTTTGGTGATGATCTGTTCCTCTTTTTCTAGGGCTTTGAGCTGTAATGTGAGATCATTGATTTGTTGACTTTTCATTCTGTTATTAAATGCACTCCAAGCAATGAACTTTCCTCTTAGCACTGCTTTCATAGTATCCCAGAGATTTTGATATGTTGTATCTTTGTTCTCGTTGACCTCTAAGAATCTTTTAATTTCCCCCCTAATGTCTTCTGTTATCCATGCCTCATTCAATAGAATATTATTTAATCTCCAGGTCTTGGAGTAGTTTCTGTTTTTAACTTTATCATTGATATCTGATTTCATTCCATTATGATCTGATAGTACACAAGGTAGTATCTCTATGTTTTTGTATTTGCTAAGAGTAGCTTTGTGGCATAACATATGGTCTATTTTAGAGAAGGACCCATGCGCTGCTGAGAAGAAAGTGCATTCGCTTTTTGATAGATGGAATATTCAATATATGTCTGTTAAGTCCAAATTAGTGATTGTGTTGTTGAGTCCTATGGTTTCTTTGTCCAATTTTTGCTTGGAAGATCTGTCCAACGGTGAGAGAGGAGTGTTAAAGTCCCCCAGTATTATTGTGTTTTGGTCTATTTGATTCCTGAAATTGAGAAGGATCTGATTGACGTACGTGGATGCACCATTGTTTGGTGCATAAATATTTATGATTGTTATGTCCTGTTGATTTATGCTTCCTTTAAGCAGTATGAAATGTCCTTCTTTATCCCTTCTGACTATCTTTGGTTTGATGTCTGCTTTATCTGAAATGAGGATGGAAACTCCTGCTTTTTTGCTCAGTCCGTGTGCATGGTATACTTTTTCCCAACCTTTCACCTTTAGTCTGTGGGCATGTTTTTCTATGAGATGAGTCTCTTGAAGGCAGCATATTGTTGGGTCTTTCTTTTTAATCCAAACTGCCAGTCTATGTCTTTTGATTGATGAGTTTAGGCCATTTACATTCAGGGTTATTATTGAGATATGACTTGTATTTCATGCCATTTTAGCTTTTTGGGGGTTTTTAGCTTAACTTTGTTTCTCCTTTGATTGACTTTTTCTTTAGGGTAGTTCCTCCCCATGATGACTGAGATTATTGTTTTTCGTTTCTTCCTCTTCGAATATTTTGCTGAGAATGTTCTGTAGGGCAGGCTTTCTCTTTGTGAATTCTTTAAGCTTTTGTTTATCATGGAAGGATTTTATTTCATCATCAAATCTGAAGGTAAGTTTTGCTGGGTATAAGATTCTTGGTTGGCATCCGTTTTCTTTCAGAGCTTGAAATATGTTGTTCCAGGCCCTTCTTGCTTTTAGGGTCTGGGCTGAGAAATCTGCTGATATCCTTGTTGGTTTCTCCCTGTAGGTAATCTGATGTTTTTCTCTTGCAGCCTTTAAAATTCTATCTTTGTTTGTATGTTAGGTATTTTCATTATAATGTGCCTTGGTGTGGATCTGTTGTAATTCTGTGTGTTTGGTGTCCTGTAAGCATCTTGTAATTGATTTTCCATCTCATTCATCATATTTGGGAAATTTTCTGATATTATTTCATTGAACAGATTATTCATACCCTTGGTTTGTATCTGTGTGTCTTCCTCAATCCCAATAACTCTTAAATTTGGTCTTTTCATGATGTCCCATATTTCTTGGAGGTTTCGTTCATGATTCCTAACCATCTTCTCTGTTTGTTCGACTTAGTTTTCAAGATTAAATATTTTGTCTTCATTGTCTGAGGTTCTGTCTTCCAAGTGATTTATTCTGTTAATTATGCTTCCTATTGAGTTTTTACTTGGTTTAGTGTTTCCTTCATTTCCTTGTTTCCTTCAAGGATTTCTCTTTGTTTTCTTCTCAGAACTTCTACCTCTTTATTGAAGTGATTTTTTGCTTCCTGCAATTGCTCTATTAGCTGATTATTCATAGTCTGAATCTGCTCTCTCGTCACATCATTCTCTTCTCGAATCATTTTAATTATGAACATTCTGAAATCCCCTTCTGTCATTCCTTCTACCATGCTGTGTTTGGGTTCTCTTGATATATTATCTAGGTTTGTTTGGGACACTTTCTTCCCGTGTTTTCTCATGTTGCTCGTGTATCTTCCCCTCTAGTAGTGCAAATCAGAGGGATTGCGATTTCCCTGTAAAGACTTAAAGTGTCCCCTGATGTTTGAGAGGTGCTTGATCAAGTGGTGACCCAAGAAAGCTGCTGTCCCACTACCTCCAGGTTGGGAATGATCAATGCTTCTGGGCAGAGGCAGCCTGGTGTTGATAGACAATCAGATACAGCAAGGTGCTAGACCCCGGGCCAGGGTGTGGACCTGGGCACTAGACCAAGTTGGGGTGAGGGCATAAAACTGTGCTCAGTGATGGAGACACTGGGCTTGAGAGCCCAGGCAGGCCTGAGCTCCTCGCTGGGGGCTCAGTTGGTGGCAGGTGGTCACTCTCTGCCAGGAAAGCTGTAAAATAGCGCTGAAGGGCCCAAACTCCCCGCTGGAGCTAGCGACTCCCTCCGCTTCAGGCCAGACCTCCCCAGGAGACGCCGCGTAGTGGCTCGGAAGACCAAAGCTCAGCTCTGAGGACTCAGGGAGCCCCAGATGGTCGCTGTCTGCCAGGGAATCTGCAAAATTGTGCCGAAGGGTCCAAACTCCCTGCCGGAGCCCTATGACTATCTTCTTGATAGTGTTCCTCCATCATAGTTCTGAGTCGTCTGCCTTGTTCTTATTGACTTGCAGAAATTCTTTATATATTGGGAACACTGGTCTTTTGGAGTTATGTGCTCTGCAAACATGTCCTGCTCTGTTGCCTTTTAGCTCAGCATCGGCTTTGTTTATAGACCGTCTGTTTTAATGGCAGAGTGTATTAAATTACACTAGGTGAAAGGAGTGAATCCTGGCATTTCAGGCGTCCAGTTGCTGGTTATAGAGGGAGCAGGGGGCAGGTCCTGCGGCTGGGACCTTCCCTGTGGTCCTCATTGCGAAGGAGTCCCGTAAGAGCTCCGGCCTCAGAAAACCTCTCTAACTCCAAGCCCTGTTTGTCAGTGAGGACAGGGCCGCTTCCCTGTCTGAAAGGTTCCCTGGGAACTGCACTCCGCGGAGACCAGCAGTCCCAGCAGCCAGCTCTGCTGCAAAGCCCCCTCACCCATGGCCAAACCTGGACTTGGTCGATGTGCAGAAAGAAACAGGCCTCCTCTCTGCGTGTTCACATGGCCCTGGGAAGAGCAGGAAGCAGGGCAGAAGGCCAAGCGGGCCAGGGTTGTGTCGGGTTACACGGGCTGTAGGAGCAGCAAACTGAACGTCCTGCCAGTCCCAGTGCTCAGAGCTGGGGTCCACACACAGAGGGGTCCCTCAAGAGTCTGAGCCCCACACTCACAGGTGGTGGGAAGCCCTTTCAATGGCCAGCAGACACTGGTTCTGAATCCCCATTAAGACCCAGAACCACAAGGATCCAACCCCAGGGGGAAAGGGCAGTTCAGCTGAGCATGTTTCTAACTTAGGACAGCAGCCAACCACCTAGCCGGTGATCTGGTGGGCTGCCACGGGCCGGGCTCCACAGGGGGTTTATTCCCTCCCGCTCCTGAAGGTCTCACCCACCTGTCTGTGGCCAGCGATTGTTCCTAGGTGGCTTTGTTTCTGGAGTTTGGCTGGTTGCTTGCTGGGTAATTGCGGGGACTGGGCCACTGACCTTCACCCCCAGCAGCCCATCCCAGCTGGCTTCACTCCCTCAAGGTCACAAAAGCTGCCCAACCAGAAGCTGCAAAGTCAACTGGGATCCAGGCCCAGGACCCGCACAATGCCACCTTCCCCACATTCTATGGCCAGAGCAAGTCACGAGGCCGTCCTGGATTCGAGAGATGGAGAACAGACGTTTTCTTTTCTTTATGGGAGAAGCTGGAAACCATTTATTTTTCAATTTTCCAGAGAGAATTCTCAGACACAAACCTCAACTCAAGGCGGTTGCTGGAGCCTTATGATCGGCCAACTTCATGCATAGGTTTATCATCATCAAAGTGTGTAGAACGGAGACAAAAGTGCAGAGGTCGGCATCGTCATACTTTCTGTGTACTGAGGAAGCAGCTGGCACCAACTGACCAGGATACTTTCCAGCCCTCCTCCCGACAGGCATACACATAGACATTGGGAGAAAACGGGGTGGCGGGGGGCATCTGGTTTGGGAAGGGTAGAGAGCGACTTCTGGGATTGGAAAAGAGCATAAATGAGGAAAAGGGTGGAGA
Organism: Glaucomys volans; assembly: GCA_020662805.1. Classification (NCBI taxonomy): domain Eukaryota; kingdom Metazoa; phylum Chordata; class Mammalia; order Rodentia; family Sciuridae; genus Glaucomys; species Glaucomys volans. Next base: position 13,797 of record JAJEJO010040111.1, on the reverse strand, counting down.
AGGGGCACCCTTGCTGGGGATTTCTGGAGAAGACTGAGGCAGATGGTGGAATAAGGGGGAGAGAGACTGAGAGGCATGGGGGGAGGTAAGAAGTGTAAAGCGTGGCCAGGGGTTTGGGCTACAGTCTTCTGCAACGTTCTTTGAATGATTCAGAGAGATGGGAAACTCTCTGGACTACAGGGCCAAACATAAACCATCCCAAGGCTGTTCTGTGTGACCCCTGGCACTTGATTGAGGTTGTGATAGTCTTTTTCTCTTTCCTGGGTTTTCTCTGCTTCCATTGGTATGAGGACAGCTCCAGTCATTGGAAGAGACTCCAAAGCTCAGCCCACCCTCAGCTGGGTGTGCTCTCTCTCCTGGGCTGGATCCTCTTTTGGGTCTGCCATGGCGTCGTTCTACTTGAACTCTGCAGGTTGCTTCATGTGTAGTCTGGTTGTTTGTGTCCTCCCCAGATCCATGCATTGAAATTTTAGCCTTCAAGGGGATGGCATGAGGAGGTGGCTCCTCTGGGAGGTGACCAGCTCTGGAAGGCAGCAGGAACAGAATTAGTGCTCTTATAATAGGCCCCAGAGAGCTGCCTCCCCCTCTGTCAGGAAAGGTCAGTGAGAAGACCTTAGGTATGAACCAGGAAACAGCTCTGAGCAGACATGGAATCTGCCAGCACCTTGATCTTGGACTTTTCAACCTCCAGCATGAGAAAAAATTCCACTTGTTTATAAGCCACCTGGCTTATTGTATTTTGTTATAATATCCAAACACACTAAGGCACCTCAAGATCGCCCTTCTCTTTAAGAGGAGGGCATTCATGCAGGAGATGGTATTCCACAATGGGGTGGGCCAGCAATGTGGCCACTCGTCAAAAAGTTTTCTTGTCGAATTGCTTAGTCGGATGTGTGGGCACATGGAGGAATGATGTGGCATGTGTTGAGATTTGAAATGTTTTTCTTCACTATTGAAAGAGCTCTCTGACATCCTGTGGTAGACACCCTCCACTGCAGAGGAGGAGGTTAAGAACCTGCGAGACTACTGGCCACAGCTTGGGTGCCTTGCAATGACCAGAGCTGGCATCAAAGCCAAGGTCTACATGAATTTCCAAACCCCTGAAATGGACTTTCAAGGGGAGTTTCAGTGGCTCAGTATCTGTGCACACTTTCCCCCACCATGGAGGTCTGCAGGCTCCTAAGCTAGACCCCAAAGATGTGCTTTGCTTCCAACCCTGGCCCTAACGTATAACCTTGATGCTGATAACCAGAGGGGCCAATGCAAGGCCTGCATTTCAAGGGGGTGAATTGGAGGAACCAGGCCGTGCAGGTGGGTGATGGGGAACTTTCCTGGCTCCACACAGGTCCTTTGGAGCTAGCTCTGCCATGTTTGTGCCCCAGTGACCTTGTGGGGTCTTCACTGAAACAGGTCTACACCTGGATGTGGGTGTTCTTCCTGCCTCTGAGAGTGGTCCTGAGCCTCCTCGAGGTCTGGGAGTGCCCCTTGCTCTTTAGGGAGCCCCTCCTCAGCTCGGCCAGCTGGAGTGCGCTCCGTTGTGTACAACCAGGAATCCAGCTGGAATGGCTTAATTTGTTGGTTCTTAAAATTTTTTATTCTTTTCATTGTGGAGAAATACGCAAAACATAAAATTTGCCACTTTAACCGTTTTTAAGTGCATAATTCAGTGGCACCACGTACAGCCACAGCGATGCCCAGCTGCCACCTTGGCAGTGTGGCTTTAACGTATGGGTTTCATTAAATTCTTCCAACCTCTCCTTTAAAAAGGAGGAATTTTTACCTTTGTTTCATAGATAAGAGGCTCAATAAGACCAAGTGACAAATTCAAGATTATTTCACTAGTAAGAAAAGCAATACAGTAGCCACCGAGGACTGAGGGTTTTCTACACGTACCTGGCCTGCCATCCTTCAGAGGGCCCAGAGGAGCAGGCGATTGCTTGGCCTCCGTTCTGCAGTGAAGGAACGGGCTCAGCAAGGCTAAGGAGATTGCAAAGTCATAAGGCTGGTAAGCGGATTTGGATTTTAACCTACACCTGCCTGACCCTTATGCTCTTGGTTCCCTGCCTGCTCCTTCTGTCCTGACCCCCCCCCCAAGCCTGTCCTCACACCATACCTTCATCGGACGCTCCTATCGCCAATACTTTCATGACTGGGCTCCACCTTCACCTTGTGCTGAGCTGGGTTGGATTAGAAGGGGTTGAAGTCCTGTCCCCTGTGTGCCAGGTGCTGAGATGTCAGGACGTGGTGCACGGAATGGAACTGAGCTCTGTCCCACCCAGGGTGGAGTCACCTCTCCCAGGATCTGGCGGGACCACATTCCAGCAGCAAAGAGTTGCCTCCCATAGCAGCAGCCAGGGCACTACAGTTTACAACAATTTCTTGTATGTTTTGTACATCACTAGAACAAGGCTCCCAACACAAAGAAATGATAAGTGTTGCCAGGTGCGGTGGCGCACGCCTGTAATCCCAGCACTTGGGAGGCTGAGGCAGGAGGATCACAAGTTCAAAGCCAGCCTCAGCAACTTAGCGAGGCCCTAAGCAACTCAGTGAGACCCTGTCTCTAAATAAAGTACAAAATAGGGCTGGGGATGTGCCTCAGGGGCTGAGTGTCCCTGAGTTCAATCCCTGGTTCAAAAAAAAAAGAAATGATAAAAAAAAGAGAAATGATAGTGTTTAAGGAGAAGGAGATGATCAATGCCCTGATTTGATACACACTACACATTGTGTATATGTATCAAATGATCACACCGTTGCCCATGAATATGTGCTACTGTTTCAGGTCACTAAAAATAGTACATGAAAAATCAGGGGTGGATCATTGAGTGATGGACTGTTGAAGAATGACCAGAGTAAAATGGCCTTGGATTTGGCCATAGTGAGAACAACAGTGCTTATTTTGGGGGGGCACTAAGTAAATGTTAGGGACTTCCTGGGGCTGGACCTGCATCCCTTCCAGGCCTCATCACCAGCCAAGAAGATAACCGCCATCTGAGTGTTTTTGAAAGAGCAAATCAGGTACTCCAGTGTAGGCACTCTGACCCAGCAAAGCCATGCCCCATCCCTCGCAGCACGAGCGGGCTGGGGAAGCCACTTCTCTGTCCACTTCCTCTGCTGTAAAAGGGGCATAACTAATGGTGCCCCCAGTACAGGTTCTTGTGAGATTTAGATGCACGGACACCTTTGGAGTGCTTAGGACAGCAGCTGGCCCAAGGAGAGCTCTGGAGATGGCGGTTATTTTTGTCCCCATTTGACAGATGAGGAAACTGAGCCCAGGGATGTTAATTACATGAATAAGGTCACCGCAGTGACAAGCCAGAGTTGAATCGTGAATGCGGTTTGACCTCAAAGCTTCTGTTCTTTCCACTGTTTCAACAGATGTCTACAGAGCTCTGGTTCTTGTGTGCAAAGGAAACATTCCCTCCAATGACTGGTTTGGGGACAGTGTTAGTTTTCTAGGGAAGCAGAGAACCACAAACTAGATGGCTTATGACAACAGAAATGTATTTTCTGACGGTTCAGAAGGCTGGAAGTCAGACATCAAGGCTCAGCTGGGCTGTCGTCCCGGAAGTTTCTAAGGGCAGAATGGGCTCTGCCCCTGTCTCAGCTTCTGGGTTGCTGGGGGTCCTTGTCGTTTTTGGGTTGTGAGTGTGTCACTCTGATCTCTGCCTCAGCAGTCATGTGGCGCTGTCCCTGTGCAAGACTCTTATAAGGACACCAGTCACATTGGATTGAGGTCCCACCCTAATCCAGCATGTCCTCCTCTTAACGTGATCATAGCTGCAAAGACCCATTTCTACATGTGGTCACATTCCCAGGTCCTGGAGGTTAGGACTTCAACGTTCCTTTCCGGGGGACATAATTCAACCTGCAGCAGGTACCAGAGAACAGTAGATGGTTGGCACCAGGTTCAGAGCATGATGCGGAAGACCAGAGTCAAGGATCTGCTCAGAGCGAGGCCAGGAAGGGAGCCGGGGAGGGACCAGTCAGCCTCAGGCGGGCATCTCGGGACCTGCTTCCCACCCCGATTCCTCCGAAAGTGCCTGCATGACCTCCGGTGAGACTCCAGCCTCTTTGACATCATCTTTCTCATTTTCTAAATGAGTCTTTCAGGCTGGATATGCACCTCTGAGTTCCTGTGGTTTCAAGAACATTCCATCCCATGGACCATAATTTACAATTATTCACCTGGCTAAGCAGGAGGCAGCTCAGTCAATGCCATCCTTATTCCACCTGAAGTTTAGCTCATGAATATCAGCGAGAGTCCCAAAGACATCAGAATAGATAAATAATAATAATCGTGATTATTGATTAAATGACAGATACTTTGCTTTTTGCTTTGCTGCTATTAAATCCAAAATTCTCTGCACGGCCTGGTGAGGGTCACATCCACAGCCACCCCCGGCTCCTCTGCAGGGGGCGCTGTTGACATGTTCTCTGTGCAGGGCTCTGGGATTGGGCACTAGCTGGCCGGTAACAACTGGAAGCCACTGCCTTTGAGATGGGAAGGGAAGCCTGCGGAGATGTGGGTCCTTCCCCAGCGCCTGTTTGATGGTGAAGGAAGAGGAGAAACTCAGGTCCAGATTTCTAACTCCGAGGCCTGAGCCCCGGACAGGACAGCATCTGTGGAACATCTGCAGAGCAGAGGCAGCTTTTCACAGGAGGGGATGTGGCTCTGGGGCTAGGGAACCTCCAGGGCCTGTGATTACGAGCAAGTCACTCAGACCTTGGTGCCTCAGTTTCTCCGTAGTAAAATGAGGTCCTACTCATTCCTAGCCCATAGGCTGAAATTAAATGCGGAATCTACGTGGTGCTTCTGAAACCGTGCGGGTCCCTTAGGCACAAGCTCACAGTCTCTTTCTCCAGGGGGGAGAGCGCTGAGCACCTTCCCATGGAGGGTCTGGTGATCAGCACAGCCTTTTTTATGGGGGGGGGTAGCCTTTTCCAACAGAACATGACACTGCTGCAGGGAAAGTTGTTTTAGTTCCACTTAGTTTGATTTATTATTGATTAGGCTGGAGATAAATTAGAATCATTAAAATAAGAGGCTGCAGTCTGCGGGCTGTTTTGAATTCCAGAGCCGTCTGCTTTGCATTTGCCGGGACCGAGTGAGCCCACATCCACGTGTCCAGAGGAGGAGGGCCCTGGGCACGCAGCAGGCAGGAAGCCCTGTCCAGAGGGGCTGGGCAATGGAGCACAGCTCCAAGCGGGGCAGGAGCCCAGGGTGGCACAGGCTGATGCTGCAGGCTGGAGGCTTCAACACCGAGGACTTATTTTCCCTCTGTTCTTGGACATTGGGAAGTCCAAGATCAAGATGCTAGCTGACTGGTCCTGCTGTGGGCCTCTTCCTAGCTTGTAAGTGACCACCCTGGCCTCATGGAGCGTTTCCTCTGAGCATGCAGGGAGAGGAAGCTGTCGGATGTCCCTTCTTGTAATCCTATTGGATCAAGGCTCCACTCTTAGAACCTCATTCAACCTTAATTACCTTCAAAAGTTCCTGCCTCCAAGCACAGGGTTAGTGCAGCACCGTATCAATTGGACCCACAGCGCACTGCCCCTCCCCAGCCATCGAGAGCCGGCACTGAGGTTGGTAACATAGTAATGGCAGGGGCTAACACCTATCTTTCCATATCCTTGCAAAAATACCATGAGGTATTCATCAACATCTCATCAACATCTGCTGAGGCTCCTGGAAGAAGGAAGGGTGCAAGGTCCCAGCTGGTGATGGGTGGGGTCAGGTGGAGGACCTCGCTCAGGGGACCCTGGACAGCTCACTGTAGCTCATCAGTCTCTTCACAGGGTGGCAGAGGGGGAAAAGCATGGATTTTGGATCCATCTTGTGGTAGAAATCACTGCTGCCGCTCAGCAGTTGTGAGATGTTCCCTGAGAGCAGCCGGGTCCCTATCTGAGTGCCGCGGTCCCTGTGGTGGTGCTGGGATTGAATGAGATGAAGCACTGAGAGTGCTCACCATGGACCTGGAATCTGGGAGTCACTCAGCCAAGGCCAGTCACCTCGACTAGGGTGCTGGGCATGTCCTTGGGGACTACAAGAGGTCAGGAGGCTTCTGAACTTGCCACTGACCTTCCAGTGGTTGTGGTTGCAGCTCTGATTTGCGTGTGTGCAATCTTCACCAGGCTCCTTTCCTTTTCCCCTGCTCCTAAAGAGCAGTCCCAGGACAGGGAGTGAGAAAGTCATTCATGTTAAGATGTGAATGACGAAGGATTTATGAGGTAGTTTTTGAAAATTTTAGGGAGAAGTTGTGCTTCTTTTTTTTGGGGGGGAACCAGGGATTGAACTCAGGGACACTCGGCCACTGAACCACATCCCCAGCCCTATTTTGTATTTTATTTAGAGACAGGGTCTCACTGAGTTGCTTAGGGCCTCGCTAAGTTGCTGAGGCTGGCTTTGAACTCTCGATCCTCCTGACTCAGCCTCCCAAGTCGCTTGGATTACAGGCGTGCGCCACCGCACCCGGCAGAAGTCGTGCTTCTTAATCTTGGTACAGAATAGACTCTGGCAAGAAGGAGCTGGATCTTGGTAGACCAGTTGTCCCAACAGCGCTGGTTGGTACCTGCAGGGTCCTGGGCACTGCTTGGCCAGGGTAGGAAGGACCCAGGTGTAGCCACCACTCCTGCTTGGGTTTCCCCTATGGAAATGGCCTCGGCGCTTGTCTTGCTGTCCATGCCAACACTCCGGGAGCCACCTGGATTCCTCTTTTCCATCTTGCACACCATCAGGTACTTTCAACTTCAAACTGCATTCCAAATCCACACCCTGCCCCACCCCCGCTGTTGCCCCCATTCAAGTCCCTGGCCTCTGACTAGGGCTGCAGTGGCCTCTTGGCGACTCCTTTGGATTCCACACCTGCCTCCCCAGGCTGTCCTCCACGGGGCAGCCTGAACAGTCCTGTGGGAGTTCTAGTGGCTCCCCGTGCAGCCTAGACTACTTCCACACCTGCCTCCCCAGGCTGTCCTCCACGGGGCAGCCTGAACACTCCTGTGGGAGTTCTAGTGGCTCCCCGTGCAGCCTAGACTACATCCAGGGTTATCTCCTTGGCACTGGGGACTAGTGGTCTGACACAGACCGACTGGTTTCAAGTCCTAGCTGGGTGAGTTAGTCAGCTTTGCCTTGCTGTCACCAAAATCCCTCACAAGAACAACTTGGAGGGGTAGAGGTTTATTTTGATCCTGGTTTCAGAGGGTGCAGTCTCTGGCGGCCGAGGAAAGGTGCTCAGCTCACAGTAGCCAGAAAGGAGAGCATGGAGGTGGGGGGCAGGAGCAAGATACACCCTCCAGGGCACACCCCAGTGACCTACTTCCTGCAACCAGGTCCCACCTCCCTGTGGTACACTGAGCTATGGAGTAAATGGATTAATCCACTGATAAGATCAGAGCCCTAGTCATTGCCTAGAAGCCTCTACCTCTGAACCTTGTGGTATTGGGGACCGTGCTTCCAACACATGAGCTTTGCAGGGACATTCCAGACCCAAATAACACTCTACTACTCACCAGTTCTGTGATCTGGGCAAATTACTTTGCTATGCCTCGGTTTCCTCATCTATAAAATGGGGATAATAATGGCACCAATCCTGAAAGATGTTGCGATATCCAGTGAGTCAATACATGTGTGTTAGTCTCTTTTCTGTAGCTTTGATGAAATACCTGAGGCTGAGTACTTTGTAAGGAAAGAGGTTTATTTAACTCTCAGTTTTGGAGGTTCAAGAGCATGGTGTTCACATCTGCTTGGCTCTGCTGAGGGCCCCTTGGCTACGTCACATGCTGGATGGCATGATGACTCTTATGAGAAGGCAGGTCCCATGGGGAGACAGGAAGTGGGAGGGGCCAGTCTTGCTTTTTTTTTTTTTTTTTTTCTTGGCAGTGCTGGGATGGAGCCCAGGGCCTCATGCATGCTAGGCAAGCACTCCACCACCGAGCTACAGGAACTTTGTAAGCTGGTCCTTTGTCCTCTCTTTTGCTGATGCCGTCTTGCAGGCCCTCCATGATGGGGCCTGGCTTCCTCTCCAGCTTAGTCTCATGTCTCCTCTCCCCTCGCGTCCCAGTTGTCCATTTCTTCCTGCTTGACCTTGAACATGCTGAGTATGCCCCTGCCTCAGGACTCTGCACTGGCTGCTCCCTCCTCCGGGAACACTCTTCCCACGGATGTTCTGGGGTCTCCTTCCCTGAGGTGTTTCTACAGCCATCACCGCAGCCAGGAGGCCTTCCCTGGATGACACCCTGTCAACTTATTCTCTTGTCTGACTTTGGGGACCTGGGGTGGTCCCACTTCTTATCTCATAGCACCAGGTGTTCCCAAGAATCAGGAGGAAGCCACTCTTCTTTTGTGACTTAATCTGGAAGTCACATAGTCTTTCTCTCTATGCAATTGACCAGCCAATCAGACAGGTGAGCCCAAACCCACCTCTCCATAAGAAAAAGATCCAAGAATTGGCAGACACGTCTTATGGCACTGCCCACCTGGGTGCAAGCTCCCTGGGGTCGGGCCTTTGCTGTGTCCACCATTAAATCTCTGGATCCAAAGCAGTGCTGCCCCAAAGTGTGTGCCCAATAAATACTGAAAGAACCAGGCAGTTGAGAATGTGCTCACAGTCCAAACTTGAAAAGTGCTTTTATCTCCACAGTTAGCCACAGCCCGAACAACCCACCCGACCCGTTGCTAAGCACATAGAAGAAATGATACCAATTACGCATGAGAAAACAAACCTAATTTAGAAGACCAAGTGCACACCTGCACAGATATATTCAGTGGGGACTTATTCTTGGAAGTCCATGTTTCATTTCCTTCGTCTCTGTCTCTTCTAGAGCCGAGCACCAAGACTGGCGTCAAGTAGGTGAGCAATGAGTGATTTTGAAAAGAACGCCCACGTGGCCCTGGTCTTGGGGCCATCTCTTCTCTTCTCTACCAAAACCTTAATACATATCTCACTTCTGGGCACCTCCTTTCAGGAAGGCAGTTACCTGGAACTGGGGAGGAACCTGGGAGCTGCCATTTGTTAGACATGTACCGTGTGCACCATATTGTTGACTCTCATCAGATGCATTGGGTACCATCTTTATATCTTTTGCCCCATATTCTGTAGATATTGAAAGTGGGGCTCAGAAAGGCCCATGGCAGCCCTCTTCCTGTTAAGGATGCGGTGGTTCGGAGCCAGGGGGATCCAGGTTGTGCTGGGGCCTCAGGGGTTGCCTGTGGCCTGGCATGGCTGGGAGCTCTTCCTCATCCCACCTACACTCATGCTTTTAGTGGAGAATGCTCAGGACAGAGTATTTTGGTCATTTGAGTTGATGTTTAATAAAGACTAGGGATTGCGTGGACCACTGGGCCCACCATCTGCCATTTTAAGATGCTGTTAAGACAGGAATCTTCTTTATCCGTTTTCCCTAATCAACTGCTTACAATATATGATTTTGAAAGGGTGACAGGTGATCTCAGTGCACTTAAACTTAGCATATTGCGTCATCGGACATCAGATCCTGGAGGTGAGGCCTGGGTTTATGTGAGGGGCTGGCACCCTGATGAGCTGAAGTCCACAGCCCACCCACACTGCAGGGATCGGTCTGATCTCAGCCTCTAGAGGCAGTGGGTACCTGAGAGGCACTGTTGGCAGCATCTCTTCCACGGGGGCAGAGGAAGCCAATGCAGGTGGATTCCGAACCGGGGCTGCCCCTTTCCAGTTGTACAACCCTGGACCAGGGACTTGGTTTATTGGGACCTCTGTTTCCTCATCTGTCAGGTGGGGATACAATACCTACCTCCAGGTGGATTAAGTGAGATAATAGAGCAGCATTTCCCAAGCACCTATTATGTTTTGTCCCTGGTGCTATTCTAGGCAACGGGGCTCTGGTGGTGAGCGCTACCAAGTCCCTGAGGCCACGGAGCCTGCACTCTAGGGGCCTTGATAGGAACCTGGAAAACACATTTACAAAACTATTTCTAGGGTGATAAGTCCCCCGAGCATGAAGGAACCTTGGCAAGAGGATACAGGGACAGCAGGACTGTGGTTGCGGAGGGGGTCTGAGGCCTGATGTGGGAGGGGGAATTTGAACAGATCTCTGGGTCAAGTGAGGGAGGGGCCAGTGCAGTGGCCTGAGAGAGGAGCCTGCTGCCCTGGCCGAGGAGCACTCTTGCCCAGACACCCACATGACTGGATGGGAGGGAGAGCGAGTGGAAAGGAAGGAGCTCGGGTCGGCAGGACTGACCAGGAGGGTTCCAGAACTCAGGGTGGCATTTGGAATTCGGTTCTCCAAGATGATGCACGTGAAGTGCCTGACTCAGCGGAGGCTTCCAAGGTAGTTGAATAAAAGATTCCTTACCGCCACGTGCCACCGCCGTGCTGGGCAAGGGGCACAGAGAAGGCGGGCCCTCCTCCTCATTCTTCCCACCACCTGGATCCCCACCCTCCCTCAACTCCCATTTTTTCTAGGTCTTATTCCTAAGAATGGAAGGTATTGGACATTTTCCTCAGCTCTGATATCACAGCCTAAAATCCATCTGAAGAGCAACCTGGATAATAAAAAGCACTTATTTCCCTAACCAGAGGCATGAAATAAAGGAGCAGAAAGGAAAATTTCCTTTTTTATTGAACTGTCTAATCCATTTTCTTTGCAGCTGAGCACAAAGCGGTGAAGCCTGCATTGGAGGTTTTGTCACTGAGGGGAGAGGGGGGGCCTCAGGGCAGAGAATGCACTGCCAGCTACATCCACGGGCTGCAGCATCAGGACCACTTAACAAACATCCATGGGTGTGGCCTCTCCCAGCCACGCTGGGTTCAAATGTCTGAGGACAGCTGCTGATGTGGATGGGGACGGACTTGCTACCTGATTGGGTTCCTCTATGTTCTGAGTGAAGTGACCAGTGGTTCCCTGCAAAGGGTTTATCTCACCGTCACTGTGCCATAAGCCATGGACTAGTCATTGTGATGGTCACCATTAGTTGTCCAGGGACTTGGCTTGGCCAAGTGTCACTCAGGCTCCTGCTTCCTGTAGGTTCCTGAACTTCAGCTCATCCCCAAGTTTAAACAAACACTAAGATCCAAGCAGCTCATTCCAGGAAGCTGACCACAGGGGAAAGGCAGCTGACCTGCCCCATCCTACTGTCTGCTCCCCCTCACTGCCCCCTGGACTTCCCCAAAGTCCCTGCCAGTCCTGATTGCCCTCCCTGGAAAGGAAAACCCTTTCTCCGCTTGATTCTGAGATGCTTCAAGATGCTCAGCTGGGGCGTCCTTCTACTGCAAGTCTTTTTCAATTCATTCTCCACTATCTCACATCCAGTTTGATTTTTCATTTGACCCTGGGGAAACTGGGATTTGAATCCAGAATTTTCTGAATTCCATAATTTATTCAGGGGTTAGAGGACCTAGAAACCTTTCCTTCTGGATGAAATACTGTGACACACAAGTCTATTTTTTTTTCTATAAATCAAACTAGGAACAATATTGCTGAAAATATAGTCAGGATAAAACCTGACTATATTATGTGCATCTTGGTCTTTAAGCCTAAAAATGATACATAAAGAACTTCAAATCTTTTAAACCTTAAAAAAACCTTTTTTTCTGCCTGTAAGAGCATGCTTCTATTTGTTCATTTGCCTTTTGCCTCTCTTGCCTGCACAGACCAGCAGATGTGTGCTGTCTTAAAGAAAAACAGGCTGAAGTGTAAGAAGACTAATACATATGTTTTTTTTTCTGTGAAATTTGGTGGATATGAAAAATCTGAATTTGCAGATGCTGAATAAAGACATTGGTCTCTTGAGCTCATTAAGCGTGATTTCTGGGTTGCCAGAATTGCTTTCGCGATCAAGGGCACAGGAATCAGAACCAGTGAATTGGGGTTTGAGTGCAATCTTTGGGGCTCGCTGGCTGGGTGGCCTTGGTCCATGTGCTCGGTTTCTCTGCCTATGAGATGAGGGTTAAAACAGCACGTTTCCTCTCGTGTCAAGGCTGATGTACGAAGACGCCTGGGGCCTGATGTGTAAAGCACACTCACTAGATTTCAGTATGTCCTGGGGGAGAAGACTGTTTATTTTTAGAGATTTTGGAGAGCAGGGAAGACACACTGAGGCGCCATAGTGACACCCAGATCAAGTCCACCCAGGTGCCCCTCCTGCCATGGGGACTCTCCCTGCTCCTGCTCTGAGCAAGTACTGCCTAAGCTGGTGGCTTCTGGATGCTTACAGGGGTTCCTGTGGCTCCGGGGGCTTGGGTCCTTTAGACTGTGGGTTACCTGTCACTAGCCACTGAGCTGGTGCTGCAGGCCTGGAGGCCAGTGGGGCTGTTGGCTTGAGTCGTGTGCAGCCACCACTGGACACGTGGTGAGGTGAAGTGCTCCCAGTGGAAGGGGCTCCAGAGACCCCCGGCCAGCGCTCATTGAGAGGGTGGGAGGCTGCAGCACCCGCTGCAGAGGAAGCTTGGGGCCAACCGACCAGGCCACCAGGGGGCCATGTGATTGACTGACGGGCTGGCTTAACGGAGCCTGCTGAATCCAGCTTCCAGGTCAGCACTAGTCACACTGTCCCGGCCATATGTGCACTTGGGGTGGTGGTGTCACCGTTCCTGCCCTAGGGCTGTTTTAACAAAGCATTGTACATCGGGTGGTGGCTTATGGCACTGACGCCCTCTCACAGTCTGGATGCTGGAAGTCCAAAATCAAGGTGGTGGCAGGGCCACGCCCCCACCAGGGCCCAGGGGCGTGTGGTCCTTGCTTCCTCCCCCTGCTGATGGCTGCTGGCTTTCCCTGGCTCCAGGCAGCGTCGGATCTTGGCCTTTGTCCTCACGTGACTGTTGAAGCTCTGAGTCTCTATTTTTCTATGGGCAAGGGTCAGGCTCCAGCAGAACCTCAGCTTAACTAGTCATATCTGCAAAGACATGCTTTCCAAAGAGGGTCACGCCCACAGGTGCCAGGGCTTAGGACTTGAAGACGTCTGTGTGGGGACACAGTCCAACCCATAGCAGTCACTTTCAGTGGCTCATCCAGCTCCCATCCACAACCTCCGCTCAGGGCTTCTGCCTCTGGGGGCAGCCATAAGGCAGGTTCTGGCCACTGAGACCACCATGGAGGTCTGTGGGACGAGGCGCCCACACCTCCTGGCAGGGGCTGCCAGGAAGCATTCATTTTTTGGTGAATGGGAAGAAACGTGATTGGCACTTTCTCTGCTTCTTGGTTTGGAATATGCCACGTTCCTAGGGGCACACCCTTCATTTGGTGACCGTCCATGAGTCAGGAGTAAAACCATCTCCCTGGAGAAGGTGGAGAGGCAGAAGGCAAGGAGCCCAAGTCCTCAAGAGACCTTTCCGAGCCTCCTCTCCAGCCTGTTCACCTTGGGGCTCCTTATGTTGGAAGCGGAGCCAACTCCCATCTTTGGCGACATTGTTATGGGCTCTGTGATTCCACAGCTAACTTCATGCCTGAGAGACGTGCATGCTTACCTTCTCCCGATGAGGATGCTAGTAATTAATACGACAGAAACTGCTGCTTATTGAAGTATGCTTTTTGCAGCCAAGGTGCAAAACACTCCATATGGATCATATGATTTAATAAATGTATTATTCCTTAATGTCGTGTGGCTATTATTCCCACTTAACGGAGGGGAAAACTGAGTCTTAGAGAAGTTACGCACAGGGCTGGGTCACATAGTGAGAAGGTGGTGGACCTGGAATTCAAGTACAGGTCTCCTGGTCCCCAGGCCTGTGCATGTTCCATGGTGCCACGGACCCTCTACCAGGAAAACCTTGAGAAACAGTAATAATGATAATAATAATAATGAGAACAATAGCAAAGATGACG
>JAJEJO010040106.1:0-25791 GCA_020662805.1 Glaucomys volans | reverse complement strand
CTTCCTTCCTTCCTTCCTTCCTTCCTTCCTTCCTTCCTTCCTTCCTTTCTTCTTTCTTTCTTTTTCCTTTTTTTTTTCGCAAAGCATGTAGGAATAGATTGGGTTATGTTTTTTTTGTTTCTGTTGTTGCTTTGACTTTCTATTTCAGAATTTTGCATTTGCTTCTTCATTCATTTCTACAAATGATTCCTCTGACTTGATTTAATCCTCTCTCCTTGAAGTGCTGTTTTTCCAAAATTACATGCTAAATCTTCTGTGCTTTTTAGTTGACTTTAGTTTGGTTCCTATAGTCAATATTCTGGCTTACCAAAAGTATCCTCTTTTTAGCATTTTTGTATTAAAATGGCCCTTTTAACCCTGGAATCTATTAGTGTCAATTCCTTTTGTTTAGTAGTAGTGTCATTTGAGATTTCTTGTGATATTATCTGGCTATGCTGAGGACACAGTGATCATGTGGTCTTACATTTTCTTCTAGTTAACCTATATGTTTAGCTATGGAGAGAATGTCTGGAGAAGTTTTAATTTAGACAGGCAATGTCACCAGTTATCAAAATTCTGGGAAAAACACTTTAAACTGTCACTTACAAAAACTTGTAGCCAAATGAAATGTGGTGTATGTTTAGACATCAGGGTATTGCATATATTGGGATACTCTGACACGCTCACCAAAAAGGCTAAAATTAAAAAGTCTCACAATACTAAACCTTGGCAATGATCTGGAGAAACTGGAGCTTTCTTACACTGAGAGTTGCAGTACAGCATGCCCAACAACCTTGGGGAAAAGTGTGGCATTGTTTTTGAAAGCTGATTCAGAAAAAACTAATAATTCACTCTACAACCAAGAGGTATATAACCTGGAGTAAATAAATACCCAAGAAAAATGAGGATATATGTCATCCATAAGTCAGGAAAAAGAATATTCATGGAAAATTTAATAATAACAGCTCAAAATGAACATGCTCATAAATCTCAAATGTTTATCAAACGGGAATAGATAAATACAATGTGCTGCATTCATATGATGGCGGTTGCACAAACACACCACAGCATTAGTATATAAACTAGACATAAAAGAGTATATATTCTAAGGTTTCATTTATATGAAGTTCAAAAAAATGGCAAAACTTACTGTACAAGTCAAAATAGTGGCTACCTGTGGGGATAGGCAATGACTGGAAAGGAGGAAGAGGAAGCCTCCTGGTGTGATGCCAATGTCCAAGTCTTTATCTGGAGAGTCACTAAGTATAAACGGCATCAACAATCCAAGGGGCTGCATTTCCGTGGCATGTTGTAGGTATGTATATGTGATGATTCACTGGATGCAGAAGAATGTCTTGAAAAACACCTGGAATAAAAGGTGAAACCCTTTGAATTTCACCACACGCAACTAAGAAACATAGAAAGGATACAAAGTCATCCCTGAAGTGTTATCACTTAAATTTGCATGCTGTGTGCTTACATGGGAAAAGGAGAACAATGTCTGCTAATACTCTAGGGATTTTTCACCTAAGTACATTACACATGTAAGCATCTATTTTCATGCTTTTTTCACTTCACATTTTCTGTTTAGATAATTTCTATTGATATTATTTTATAAAATTGTTTAATGACTGTTTTTATTCTATTTTATACCTATACCATCTTTATTCGATTTTATACCTATACCATCTTTATTCTATTTTATATCTGTAACATATTCAAACCTAAACCTTGGAGATAATTTCATTAAATTCATTTATTTTAGTATTGCAATAACAAAGCAATGAATCTCATTTTAAATATACCTTTGACAATGTCACTTTCATTTCTAACGTACACATGCCTAGAAATTGAATAACTTGGCAGAAGTTCATATAAAATTATAGTACATTTGATATATTATCAAAGTGTCTTTTTAAAAATTTTATTTATTTATTTTTCTTTATTTTTGTTTTTACAGACTTCATTTTGATTCATTGCCTACAAATGGGGTACAAATTTTCATTTCTATGGTTGTGTATGATGACATTCATACCATTCATGTAATCATTCATGTTCATAGGGTAAGATGTCTGTCTCATTCCACCAATTTCCATACCCACTCCCCCTCCCGCTCTAATTTCCCTCTTCATAATCTAAATTTCCTCCATTCTTCTCTCACCTCTCACCCCCCAACTCCATTATATATTATCATCCACCTATCAGGGAAAACATTCAGCATTTGTCTTTTTTGGGATTAACTAATTTCACTTAGCATGATAATCTCCAAGTCCATCCATTTATCTGCAAATACCAAAATATTGTTCAATATTGTTCTTCTTTATGGCTGAGTAGCATTCCATTGTATGTATATACCACAGCTTCTTTATCCATTCATCTATTGAAGGGCATCTAGCTTGGTTCCACAGTCTAGCTATTGTGAATTGAGCTGCTATAAACACTGATGAGGCTGTATTACTGTAGTATGCAAATTTTAAGTCCTTTTGGCATAAAAGGACTTAAAGGGACTATAAAAGGAGGCGTGGGATGGCTGGATCAAAAGGTGGGTCCATTCCAAGTTTTCTGAGGAATCTCTACTGCTTTCCAGAGTGACTGTACCAATTTGCAACTCCACCAGCAATCTAAATGTGTGCCTTTTTCCCCACAGCCACACCAACATCTATTATTGCTTGTGTTCTTGTTAATAGCCATTTGAATTGGAGTAAGATGAAATCTTAGAGTTGTTTTAATTTGCATTTCTCTAGTTACTAGAGATGTTGAACACTTTTTCATATGTTCATTGATCACTGTACAAGCTCTTCTGTAAAGTGTCTATCCAGATCCTTGGCCCATTTATCGATTGAGTTCTTTTTATTTTTGGTGTAAATTTTTGTAAGTTCTTTATAAATTTTGGAGGTTAGTGTTCTATCTGAAGTGTGTGTGGAAAAGATTTTCTCCCACTCTGTAGGCTCTCTTTTTGCATTATTGATTGTATGCTGAGAAAAACGCTTTTTAGTTTGAGTCCATCCCATTTATTGATTCTTGCTTTGATTTCTTGTGTTTTGGAAGTCTTTTTAAGGAAGTCTGATCCTATTAAAAAAAAAAATACTTAGGAATCAATCTAACAAAAGAGGTGAAAGACCTCTACAATGAAAACTACAGAACACTAAAGAAAGAAATTAATGAAAACCTTAGAAGATGGAAAGATCTCCCATGTTCTTGGATAGGCAGAATTAATATAGTCAAAATGGCCATACTACCAAAGGCGCTATATAGATTCAATGCAATTAAAATTAAAATTCCAATGACATTCCTCATAGAAATAGAGAAAGCAATCATGAATTTCATCTGGAAGAATAGGAGACCTCAAATAGCCAAAACTATCCTGAGCAGAAAGAATGAAGCAGGAGGTATCACAGTATCACACCTTCAACTATACTACAGAGCAATAGTAACAAAAACAGCATGGTACTGGCACCAAAATCAAAGGCAGACCAATGGTATAGAATAGAAGACACAGAGACAAACCCACAAAAATACAATTATCTCATGCTAGACAAAGGAGCCAAAAACATACATTGGAGAAAAGATAGCCTGTTCAACATGGTGCTGGGAAAACTGGAAATCCATATGTAGTAAAATGAAATGAAACCTCTATCTCTCACCCTACACAAAACTCAACTAAAAATGGATCAAGGACTTAGGAATTAGACCAGAGACCCTGCACCAAATAGAAGACAAAGTAGGCCCGAATCTTCATCATCATGTTGGCTTAGGATCAGACTATCACTTGTCTTACAGAAATTAATATGGATGTTTCTATATAAGTCCTGCTGTACTCACTTTCATGATTTTTTAAAAATGTTTGCTATTTCAAAGGTAAATACTATATAACTTATTCATATAACTTGCTTTATTTGAATTTCTATTTCTTAATAGACCTGAAAATGTTTATTGTGCTAATTACACATGGATATTTATATGTATGTGTGTATGCAAATATATATACATGTATATGAATACATAATGGATATATATAGATCTATAGATATATATGAATATGTGATGGATATATCTATATATACCCATTGAATGATTTTTACTTCTTTTCTATAATATGTTAGCAGCACTTACATAGTTTTAGTTTGGTCAGATATTTCTTTTTCTCTTCTCCATTGGTTCTTACTCCACCTTCTGGAAAAAGACAGAATCATTATAGTTTGTTAACTAATTAATATTCTTCCAACATAAGAAGAGTCTTATATTGCTTTCCATGAGACTTAAAATTTCTTAATCATAATTTTAATTTAAAATCTTCTATCCTTTCTATTTCATTTTTATTTATCATAGTCTTGCCATTTCTTCCCCTTTGAATTGACTATAGCCTGATTTTCTATTTATTTTATTCTATTTTATTTTTATTTTATTTTGGTATTGGGAGTTGAGCCCAGGGACACTTTACCACTGAGCTACATCCCAGACCTTTTTGTTTTCACTGTTTTTTTTTTTTTTTGTTTTTTTTTTTTTGAGTCAAGGTCTTGAAAAGTTGTAGAGGGACTAAGTAGCTGAGCCTGTCTTTGAACTTTTGATCCTCCTGCCTCAGTTTCCCAAGTTGCAGAATGAATCCTGATTTTTAAATCCTAAGAATATGTAGGGGATGAGACATTCCTCATTCCCAATGCTTCCATCTATGTGGTGGGACATCTGTTCCTCTATTACTGCAAGTTCCACTTCATGCCATTACTCCCTGTCCCTGGGAAGGTAGGATGACTCATCTGATTGATGAGTTTCAAAAGGAAAAATGTTCCTTTTTTCTGTTATATTTTCATGAGTTAACATATTTTCAGAAAGAATATATCTTTCTTTGTTCTTTCTGTGAGTTCTATGGTTACTAGTAGAGACCAACTTTCTGTGATGCATGGCAATTTTGTCCAATTCTAGAATTTGGTGGATAGGATAACATAAAGAATCAATCAAATACAAATTAATAGATGAGTAAAAGGGAGTGTAGTAGAGTAAAAGGAGAATGGAAGAGGGAAGGAAAGATGGGAGGGAAAAGGGGTGCGATCACAAACTGAAATCGATTTCCATGCATATATGAGTATTTTGGGAAAACTCAACAACTATGTTTAACTATTCAGCTCTAATAAAAGAAAGAAAGAAAAAAAGAAATTCACTTTGACTGAAATATACGTTAGCAATAATAAAGTTGTAGGAAAACTCTTTTATGTCTCCACTTGACAACTCGTTTACTTTTTCTCTCAATTTGTGCAGAACACCAATTATCTCAGCTCCAAATAAATTATGCCTTGTACAATGGACCAGGGCTATGGAAAAAGTAAAAAGAGAAAATAGAGTAAGGTGCAAAAGTTCACCTTTGAATTTTATGTTTTTGATAGGGAGATAGGGATGGATTTTTACCTCAATGTCTTGAAGTAGCATTCATTTGGCTATATTTTACTGTTTCTCCATAGCTTTCCATTATCGAGATCCCAGGAGGCAGCAATGGATTCTGATCTCTGATGATATGAGAATTTATTTTCACAAGTGCATATGCAACAGGTTGCTCACAGGTAAATTTATTTATTTATTTGTTTATTCATTCTTTCATTCATTTTTAGAGACAGGTAATTCTTAATGAGGAAAAGTTTATTTCTGCAGAGACCACACTATTATTGCTAGGGCTTAAACGACGACAAATGTCTCAATGTCAAAGAGCCAGGGCCTTCCCAGAAACTGAGGCAGTGTAAGACCTCCTCTTCAAATCCTGATTCTTGTGACCAAGTCAGAAAGACTTCAGACACGTTGCTCAGAGCAAGAGGCATGAGTTTATTGAAGGGTGAAGAAGGGAACGGGACACTCTCAAGGGAAAGAGTGGGTCCTCTCAGAGAGGAGAGGTGCAATGTGCCTCACATAAACTCCAGTTTTTTTGGGGATCACAGAGAATTTTCCAGAGAGTCCCACCCAGGTCAACCTTTCAACTTTGACTGACAGCATGATGACATCAGACATTCAAGTCCCCACTGCTATGGCAACTGTAGGCCATCTTGGCCCATGTTGACTGGTTCTAATTGGATTCTTAACTGTATATTCTTACAGATTTTATGAGTAGGAGGAATTATCCTTATTTTCCAGAATCTGGTCTGTGAAAGGGATCACAAAAGTTAATTAACTGCCTGGGGTAGTGATGCAGCTTAGTGGTAGAGAATTTCCCTAGCATGTGCAAGGCCCTGGGTTTGAGTCTCAACAAAAGGAAAAAAAAAAGCAGAAAGAGGAAAAAGAAACTGAAGGAGGAGGAGGAAAATAGAAGGAGGAGGAGAGGGAAGAGGAGGTGAAGGAGGATGAGGAGAAGAAGAAGAACAAGAACAACTCCCAGCAAGTGAGCTCATGCTTAAGCAGCCCTTGGATTTGTTAAATGCATAAGCTCTGACCAGGACTGCAAATGTCATTCTCTTAAACTAGAGTTTTTTCCTAGAAAAGGGTAGTAGATTTCCTTAACAACTAATAAAAATGGAAAGGAAGACCTAATCATAAAAAGAATATCGCATCTTATAAAGAAGGAGAAGCAACTCAATTAAAGTACTATGAAACTAAAAACTGAGAACATAGTTTAAAGATCTGGGCTAGAAACATTCTGTTTCTAGGAATCAAGTCTGAGTAGTAAATCAAGTGATTTATAAAGGATGCAGTTTTATATCCCAATAGGATCAGCAGAAAATTGTAGATATATAAAGTATAGGTAAATTGAACTGGAATAAGAAGAAAACAGATTAAAAATCTACATGATAGAAATAGCAATTTGAAAGTCAGAGTCTAGAAAATTGCTAATTATAGAAGTAATGCTGTTGGAAAAAAGAGTAAATAAGCAAAACAAGTTACGGACAGAAATACAAGTACCACAAGATCTCCATATGTGGAATATAAAAAAGCTTAATTAGAAAAAGAGTAAATAATGCATGCCCCTCAAAGACTGGAAAGCCTTAAGCAATAGGAGAGTTAAAGAAGAGAAAAGTGTTATCTGGACCCTAAAACATCATGGAAGAAATATATGGAATAAAGTACAGAGAAGACTCATTAAGGAGAAGGTAGACAATGTCATGTTTAAATTCCTGGACCTATTTAAACAACTTGATGGGAAGATAAGTCTGGGAAGCATTATAAAAAGGAGGACCTGAAAGTAGATGTGCTTTTGTAGAACAGCGGGATTTTAGAGATGCAAAACCTAGTGATTTCATCTATCTCAATTAGAATGATTCCCAAGATAAACTTAGAGGATTTTATTCTAACAGCAATATTGGTGGGCCACACCCATCTCCCCCATTGAGACCCAGCCCAGCCACCATGCCTACCGCCCACGTCTCCAACACCAAGGGCCATGCCCCAGCCTGCAGTCTAGCATCCGCGCCCTGCATGGTCTAGTGAACATGGTGCAGCTGACCATCTATCAACACGTGGGTTTGCCTCTGCCCACTGGCATTGATTATTCCCAACCTGAATGCCACCACCCATAGTGGGACAGTACCCTTCTTGGGACACTGCATTATCAGGTTCCTCTCAGGCATCAGGCTACTGAAGACTAAGAGGTTTGAACAGTACAGTATAGTTACATTGTAGAATTTTTTATTAGTATTATTATTATGATTATTCCTATTATACCTAATATTATTCCTACTTTTCTCTTTTATTAATATTTTTCTCACTCTATTTTCTTCTTATTTTCCTTGAACACCCATTCTCCTTTTTCTCATGCTAACAACCTATTTCTTTTAATTCCACTTTCAATATTCCTTTGACATAGTACCTGTGTAGACTCACTTCTTATGTCACTAACGTTATATCCTACTCCCCTCCCCATTCTCTTTGTCCACCATTAGAAATTGTGGTCCTTATTGCAAAACTATTGCTTATGCTGTAGATAATAATCAAACTCATCATCTCTGTTTATTAAGACAATACAGTTAATATCTTAATAAGGACTATTTAGATGAAGGATGCATATTGTTTGTATGGTGTGCTGCTAATATTGACCTTTCACTTCAAGGTGAGGTATTGGAAACTTGCAGGGACACTGTAAGTCTTTGGGGGGAAACTGCAATACCTCAAATTTACACTGCTAGAGGGGAAGATACACAAACAGCATGAGAAAACAAGGGAAGAGAGTGCCCCAAACAAACCTAGGTGCTACATGAATAGAATGCAATGACAGCATGGCAGAAGAAATGTCAGGGATTTCAGAATGTACATAATAAAAATGATCCAAGAAGCAAATGATCAGATAAGAGAGCAAATGCAGGAAATGAATGATTCATCACAACAATAAACATTTAAAAGAGCAAATGCCAAAGGCAAAAGATCATTTTAATAAAGAGATAAAGATTCTGAAAAAAAAAAAAGAAATCCTTGAAATGAAGGAAACAAAAATCCAAATTAAAAACACATTAGAAAGCATAACTAACAGGCTAGATCTCTTGGAAGACAGAAGCTAAGACAATGAAGACAAAATATTTAATCTTGAAAATAAAGAGAAGATGGTAAGAAATCATGAAGGGAACCTCCAAGAATTATGGGATATCATGAAAAGACCAAATTTAAGAATTATTGGGATTGAGGAAGGCACAGAGATACAAACCAAAGGAATGAAAAAATCTATTCAATGAAACAATAGCAGAAAACTTCTCAAATCTGAAAAATGAAATGGAAAATCAAATACATGAGGCTTACAGGACTTCAAATGTACAAAATTACAACAGATCCACACCAACTCACATTATAATAAAAGTACCTAACATACAAAATAAAGGTAGAGTTTTAAAGGCTGCGAGAGAAAAAAATCAGATTACATATAGGAATAAACCAATATGGATATCAGCAGATTTCTCATCCCGGACCCTAAAAGCAAGAAGGGCCTGGAACAACATATTTCAAGCTCTGAAAGAAAATAGATGCCAACCAAGAATCTTATACCCAGCAAAACTTAACCTACAGGTTTGATGATGAAATAAAATTCCTCCATGATAAACAAAAGCTAAAAGACTTTACAAATAGAAAGCCAGCACTACAGAATATTCTCAGTAAAATATTCCAGAAGGAAGAAATGAAAACAACAATGGAGGTCAGCAAAGGGAGGAACTACCCTAAAGGAATAGCCAATTAAAGGAGAAACCAAGTCAAGTTAAAAACCAAAAATAAGCCAGAATGAACAGAAATACAAGACACATCTCCATAATAACCCTGAATGCTAAAGGCCTAAACTCATCTATCAAAAGACATGGACTGGCAGATTGGATTAAAAAGAAAGACCCAACAATATGCTGCCTTCAAGAGACTCATTCATAGAAAACATACTGACAGACTAAAGGTGAAAGGATGGGAAAAAACATACTACACACACAGACTCAGTAAAAAAGCAGGGGTTTCATTTCTCAAATCAGATAAACCAGACCTCAAGCCAAAGTTAGTCAGAAGGGATAAAGAAGGACATTTCATACTGCCTAAATCAGAAGCATAAATCAGCAAGACATAGCAATCATAAATATTTATGCCCCAAACAATAGCACATCCATGTACATTAAAAAAATCCTTCTCAATTCCAACAACCAAATGTACAAAAATGCAATAATACTAGGTGACTTTAACACACCTCTCTCATCATTGGACAGATCTCCCAAACAAAAATTGAACATAGAAACCATAGAACTCAATAACAAAATCAATAATTAAGACTTAGCAGACATATATAGAATATTTCATCTATCAACATGTGAATACACTTTCTTCTCAACAGCACATGGATCTTTCTCTGAAATGGACCATATGTTATGCAACAAAGCTACTCTTAGGAAATACGAAAAGAAATAGAGTTACTACCTTGCATTCTAACAGATCATAATGGTATGAAATTAGAAATCAAAGATAAAATAAAACACAGAAACTACTCTGACAACTAGAGACAAAATAATACACTATTGAATGATGCATGTATAACAGAAGACATCAGGGGGGAGATAAAAAAATTCTTAGAGGTAAATGAGAACAAGGATACAACATATCAAAATCTCTGGGACACTATGAAAGCAGCACTAAGAGGAAAATTCATTGTGTAAAGCATATTCAATAAAAGAATAAAAAGTCAACCACTAAACAACCTAACATTCCAGCTCAAAAGTCCTAGAAAAAGAAGACCAGAACAGCACCAAAAGGAGTAGATGACAGGAAATAATTAAAATCAGAACTGAAATCAATGAAATTGAAACACAAGAAATAATTTTAAAAGTTGACAAAACAGAAAGTTGCTTCTTTGAAAAAATAAACAAAATTGATAAACCTTTAGCCACACTAACAAAGAGAAGGAGAGAGAAAACTCAAATTACTAAAATTCATGACAAACACTAAATATCATGACAGACACTATGGAAATACAAAACATAATTAGAAGCTATTTTGAAAATCTATACTCCAACAAAATAGAAAATTTCAAAGACATCAACAGGTTTCTAGAGACATATGATCCACCCAAACGAAATCCAGAGGCCATACACAATTTAAATAGATCAATTTCAAGCAATGAAATAGAAGAAGTCATCAAAAGCTTACAAACCAAGGAAAGTCTGGGACCAGATGGATTCTCAGCCGTGTTCTACAAGACCTTCAAAAAGAACTCATTCCAGTACTCCTCAAAATATTCCATGAAATAGAAGATGAGGGGACCCTTCCACACTCATTCTATGGTGCTAATATTACCCTGATACCAAAACCAGACAAAGACACATCAAGGAAAGAAAACTTCACACCAATATCTCTAATGAACATAGATGCAAAAATTCTTAACAAAATTTCAGCAAATCACATACAAAAACATAATAAAAAGATAGTGCACCATGATCAAGTAGGTTTCATCCCAGGGATGCAAAGTTAGATCAACATCCAGAATTCAATAGATGTAATTCACCACATCAACAGGCTAAAATTTAAGAATCATATGATCATTTCAGTAGATGTAGAAAAAGCATTTGAGAAAATACAGCACCCCATCATGTTCAAAACACTAGAAAAAATAGGGATAGTAGAAACGTACCTCAACATTTTCAAGGCTATGTATGCTAAGCCCATGGCCAACATCACTCTAAATGGAGAAAAACTGAAAGTATTCCCCCTTAAAACTGGAACAAGGCAGGGATGCCCTCTTTCACCACTTCTATTCAACATCATCCTTGAAACTCTGCCAGAGCAATTAGGCAAAGAAATTAAAGGGGTACAAATAGGAAAAGAACACAAATTAGCATTATTTTCCAATGACATGATTCTATATTTAGAGGAACCTAAAAATTCCATGAGAAAACTTTCAGAACTCATAAATGAATTCAGCAAAGCAGCAGAATATAAAATCAATGCTCATAAATCTAATGCAATTTTATTCATAAGTGATGAACCCTCTGAAAGAGAAATTGGGAAAACTACTCCAATCACAATAGCCTCAAATAAAAAATAAAACATTAAAAAGTCAATCTAAATTGACTTTTAGTATTTTATACTAATAATACCAAAAAGTCAATCTCATTGACTAAAAAGTCAATTTTAGTCAATCTATAAAAAGAAGTGGATCCTCTACAATGAGAACCATAGAACACAAAAGAAAGAAACTGAAGAAAACCTTAGAAGATGGAAAGATCTCCCCTGTTCTTGGATAGGCAGAAAGAATATTGTCAAAATGGCCATACTATCAAAAGCACTATACAAATTCAATGCAATTCCAATTAAAATCCCAATGACATTCTTCATAGAAATAGAAAAGGCAATCGTGAAATTCATTTGGATGAATAAGAGACCCAAAATAGCTAAAGCAATCCTTAGCAGCAAAAGTGAAGCAAGTGATACCACAATACCAGACCTTCAACTATACTACAGAGCAATAGTAACAAAAACAGCATGGAATTGGCACCAAAATAGACAGGTAGACCCATGGTACAGAATAGCGGACACAAAGACAAACCCACATAAATATAATTATCTCATATTAGACAAAGGGGTCAAAAACATAAAATGGAGAAAAGATAGCTTCTTCAACAAATGGTTCTGGGAAAACTGGAAATCCATTTGCAGCAAAATGAAACTAAACCCCTATCTCACACAAAACTCAACTCAAAATGGATCAAGGACCTAGGAATTAGACCAGAGACCCTACACCTAACAGAAAAAAAAGTAAGTGTACATCTGCATCATGTTGATTTAGGACTAGATTTCCTCAACATGATTCCCAAAGCACAAAAAATAAAAACAGGAATCAATAATTGGGATAGATTCAAACCAATAAGTTTTTTCTCAGCAAAGGAAACAATCAACAATGTGAAGAGAGAGCCTAAAAAGTAGGAGAATATCTTTGCCACACACATGTCAGATAGAACACTAATCTCCAGAATCTATAAAGAACTCAAAAAACTTTATACCAAGAATAGTAAGAATCAAATAAATAAATAAATGAAATGAGCTGACAGTTCACAGAAGAATATCTATAAGCAATCAACAGATATATGAAAACATGTTCAATATAGTACTCAGAGAAATGCAAATCAAAATTACCCTTAGATTTCAAGAATACAAACAACAATAAGTGTTGGTGAGGATGTGGGGAAAAATGTACACTAAAACATTGCTGATGGGGTTGAAAATTGGTGCAGCCACTCTGGAAAGCAGTATGGAGATTTCTAAGAAAATGTGGAATGGAACCACCATTTGACCTAGCTATCCCACTCCTTGGCTATACCCAAAGGACTTAAAATCAGCGTACTACATTGATGCAGTCACATCCATGTTTATAGCTGCTCAATTCACAACTGCAGATTGTGGAACCAACCTAGATGACCTTCAACAGATGAATGAATAAAGAAACTGTGGTATATTTACACAGTGGAATATTATTCAGTCATAAAGAAGAATAAAATTATTGCATCTGCAGGTAAATGGATGGAGCTGGAGGATATCATGCTAAATGAAATAAGCCAATCCCAAAAAACCAATTTCATTGCTTGAAATCTTTAAACTCTCAAAAAAGAAGACTCATCTCCACGCAAAGACTTTCCTCAATGCTTTCTTCACATCCTTGTTCCTCACGCTGTATATTAGAGGGTTCAGCATGGGGATCACTGTGGTATAGAACACAGAGGACACCTTCTCCTGGTCCAGAGAGTTACTTGAAGGGGGCTTGAAATACATGAAGGTGATAGACCCAAAGAAGATCCCCACAGCCATGAGATGAGAGCTGCAAGTTCCAAAAGCTTTGGACCGTCCCTCTGAGGAGCGGATGCGAAGGATGCTGCAGAAGATGAAGGCATAGGAGATGGTGACAGCCAGGGTAGGCACCAAAGAGTTGAGCCCCCCTATGACAAAGACGAGAAGCTCATTGAGGTGCGTGTTGGAGCAGGAGAGACTGAGGAGGGGAAGAGCATCACAGAAGTAATGATTGATGATGTGGGATTTGCAGAAGGTCAATTTCATCATGGCACTTGTATGGGCCACAGCAGACAGAACACCCAGGATGAAGGCAACCAGCACTAGCAGTAAGCAGAGCCAAGGGGACATGGTCACGTTATAAAGAAGTGGGTTACAGATTGCAACATAGCGATCATATGCCATGGCAGTCAGGAGGTAGCCCTCTGCTACCACAAAGACCACAAAGAAAAAGAACTGGGCCATGCACTCAGAATAAAGGATCAAATTCTCCTTCCATAGAAAATTCACCAGCATTTTTGGGGTGATGACAGTGGAAGAGCAGAGATCAGTGAAGGACAAGCTGCTGAGGAAATAGTACATGGAGGTGTGAAGCAGAGGGCTGGCTGCAATCAGGAGGATCATGCCCAGGTTCCCCACCACAGTCACCACGTAGATTCCCAGGAACAGGAGCAAGAGGGGCAGCTGGAGCTCTGACTGCTGTGTTAAACCCAGTAAGACAAACATGGTTGCTGTGGAATGATTTGCTATGGCCATTCTTCTTTGAGATTGCTGTTGAAATGGGAAAAAAATGAATTTAAGAGAATCTTCAGTCCCCTTTCAAATTAAACCAAACCTGCACTAGGAAGCTGACAAGAACCAAAAGACCAAGTCGTAATTTTTATTGTCTCTGATCATGACAACTCTTCCCTATCTCCCTAAATCTCCCTGGAGATCCTTCAAGGTAGTCCAGAATTTCTTCCTTTCTCTCTCTCTCTCTCTCTCTCTCTCTCTCTCTCTCTCTCTCTCTCATCTCTTTCACACACACACACACACACACACACACGTATACACACACACACACACACTAATTCTTATGGACTGACTTAGAAATCTTTGCCTCCTGAAATTGATGGACAAAGATCAAAATTTTTCTATATGGGGAGAGTTACTGATAGCCATTTACTGACAGGTAAACAGCAGAAAAGATTAATGGATTATTCTAATCTCTATCTCAATATTCCCAGTTTTCTCCCACTTTGAAGCTTGCCAAAAATCTCCCATAAAATCTCTAAACAAGAAGAGAACCAAGTCTCAGGCTCAGAGCACTGAAAATTCTCTCTAACTCCAGCTGGAGTGAAGGGACCATGGAGTTAGATTTAGAGGATGGAATCATCACTCCATGAATGAAAAATGTCTCTAACAATCCCGGACACCAGTACTACAAAAGCAAGAGTGCTCCTGCAACCCTTCCTGGTTCTCCAAAGAGTTGAAAAAGGATGTGAAGACAGGGTCTCACCACTGCATTCACTAATGAAAGGCTGGTAACCCAGATGCTCCCAATAAATCTCATAACCAGAGTCTCCTTGGACCTCAACTATTCGCCAAAAAGTTATTGTCTGCGACATTAGCCATGAACCACCATCCCCTTATGCATAAGAAACCCACACCTATTGTGTAGAACTTTTTCTCTCTCTGGCAGAAAAAGAAGCTTCTAGGGTGCCTGAAAGATGTTATTGGGGAACACCTTGAACTTTCCAACATTCACTACACGTGGTTTTGGAGAGCTGCATCTGAAGAACTAAGAGCATGCTGCATTTTTCCAAGAAGGCACACTGGAATCTTGTTAAGACATATCTTTTCAATATAAACCAGGTTCCTGGTGGAGCCATTTTGAATAAATGTGCAAGTTTTCATGGTACAATTTATTTCTGGTTTTCCTTTTAGAAAAGGCACCTAAAGCAGATAATGATTCTCCTCCTCTCCTCCTTCGTCCCCTATTCTACCTACTCCTTATTCCTCACTGATGGCATATTACTTCCACAAGGTTCACATATCTTATCTTAGTCCTCAATAACTTGGAATTGTATTATTATTTATATTGTTATTTTACTGGTGAAGACATCAAGGCACAAAGACATTAAGAGTAGAGAAAGACTAGAGTCCAAGGACTACAATATCAGAGTTCCCCTTTCCCCACATTATTTCAGTGATAAATAAATATTTTAATGCGCATTGTCTTCTAACATCTCAAAACAGAGAATATGAGAGCCTACAAGGAAATGTGACCATTTTTAGATGCTATAGAAAGTCCAGACTTTAACATACTTCTGGGATGGGAGAATCTAGATGATGGACAACAACAGGGCTTAGGGCTCATGCATGGTGAGCAGCCTGAGAACACTTCTCATCCCTGAAGGGTTCAGAGCAGGAAGAGCAGAGACCCAGCACAAACATGTACATCTCATACTTCTACCTAAAGCTGATGGGGGCTTGGGAAAAATACAGAAAGAGGAAAAGATCTTTCTGGCTTCCAAAGAACTTATCCAACAGAATATTAAATACAAAAGAATGACTGAACGAACATTTTCCCATGTCATCCTTAAAGGGTATAGAAAGGCATTACCTCCATAGCCATGACTACATTTATAGACAATATCCATAATGTTCTGTTAAAAAAGGGAACAAACGAAACATATAGGTATATCTTTTTCCACATGCAACCCTATGGAAGCACACTCTGAACAGTTATACATTAAAGACGTTAATAGTCAACTGGAAAAAAATCTGTCCATTTCTCAGCTCAGTACTTCCCATTTCTACTTGATAACAAAACTGGTGAATGAGCTTAATAAGGCGAACTGCCCTGCAATGGAAAGGTTTTGGTGTCAGGAGAACCTTAAGTTTAAGGGCTGACACGTCTACTTACAAGCTTGCAACATTGAGCAAACCATTTGATATAAATCTCTATTCTAGTCTGTGAAGTGGAAATAAGAAAACCTGTTTCAAAGGATTGCTATGATCATTTAAATAATGAATCTGAATATTTGTTATCTAAAAGCACTAATCAAAATTTTTTGAAATATGGTTGAATACGGAAAGGCACATTCTGTGCGGAGATAGAAATACCACCTTGGTAAGCAGATGAACTCCTATATCTCCTTTCCGTCCCAGATCCTTCACCTTGGGTTGAGAAATGAAAATATATTAAACATTTGTGGCTTGCCAGGCTTTAAACATTCGCCTCAAGATTCATGACCTTGGTGAGTGGTTGAAAGTTTGGGACTTTGCCTTCTTTAGAGGAGTTGGGTCCCTGAGGCTTTTTATCCCAATGCAGGTGACCCTGGCAAGGGTTTCTGAGGTAGGAAGGAAACAAAGAAGGGTAATTTGAAATAAATGGCTTGTCTATCTCTTAGTGGCTTAAGAATATTCATTCAAGACAGATGAGAAGGTGGGAATTTGTGTTCAATATTCTATCCACAACTGAACACTCTACTTGGGAGAGTATCTGCCCTTATTTTCTTTATGTCTTAGAGAATTTTGTGTGTAGTATGTTGAATGAGAATATAAGGAACACTAACGAATTTGTAAACCAGAAACCCTTCATGGAAAAAAGTGCTTCACAGTTCATTAAAACCCCAATAAACTTCCCTGCACCAGAGCTGTTTGAATTTAGACCTGGAATCATTCTCACAGATGTGTGACCTGTGTCACAAAGAAGGGACAAACAGGGTTGAGAGAATTAGATGGGAGGACATGACCAACTGGGGAGGAAAGTGGATCCAGTGCTGCTGGGTAAAGTCAAAATGTTGCATGTGGCCACCGTTGCTAGTCACTACTGCCCTCCTATTAGACGTGACATGATGGCCAAAATTGAAACTGGACACTTACCTGACCCTACAGAGACCAAAGTTCTTAGGAACTGCTCACTTGCTCCTGTCACAGATCTCTCTTTTAACTGACAACAAGCAATGCTCACCTCGTGCCTGATATCAAAGGCTGAATTATTTGATAGAGTAACAGTAAAGCATCAAAATTCATTCCAAAATGAATTTTAAGGGGAATTTTAGCCCCTTAAACAGTTCATAATATCTAGCTTTCCCAGTCTTAAAACCATGAGAGTGATATGAAACACAGTTTTTATCTGAGGTTGAGTGAAGTTAGGGATCTCATTAGAAATTCAAAACAAACTCCTGCACATACAAATCCCCCAAGACCTATAGAGCCCAGAGATTACTCAGAGTTCTCCATATTTAATAACTCTGCAAAATTGATCAGATCATGCTTTGGGCTCCCTGTTGCCATCTGTCCCAAGAGGATGGAAAATTCGGAAAGGAGTTCCTTATTTTATATATTCAAATTGTTAATGATAATACTGTAACACAGAAAAATTAGATTAGAGCGCTGATTCCCCAAAACAAGTGGGAAGTCAGGTGCTGGTTCTTGACTAAGAATTCATCAATGACTAAAAAAAGGGAGGAGGATAAAGACAATGTAAATTTCTACTAAGCCTTAGTTTATTCATTTTAAAGACTGGGGCTGGGGATATAGCCCAGTTGGTAAAGTGCTTGCCTTGCAAGCACAAAGCCCTGGGTTCAATCCCCATCACCACAAAAAAAAAAAAAAAAACAAAGAAAAACAAAAAAAAAACAATTTAAAAACTGTCCATATTTGAGGTTGCCACATTTAGTTTTTCAAATGTTTTTAGGATTTAAAATATTCTTTTATTTTTTATTATATTTTTAAGAGTTTTTTTTTTTTTTTTTTTTTTTTTTTTTTTTTTTTTGGTTGCTAGCTTATTTATTTGTGTATTGTGTTTGGATGCTTTTATTTGGCAAACCAAATTTTAGGCAACTTCTTGTTACCACATTGGAATTGTATTGTCTTGGAAAACCCAAATTCTGAAATGTGGAGTGGTTAACATATGAAAGGAATATCCTGTTTGCCCTTCCTGTCCAAGGTCTTGGATCAGAAATGACCTGAGACCCTGAGAAAATTGTCCATGAACTCCTTCCCTCTGAACTGACCTTTAATTGCCAGGACCCTGTCATTAATCTGTCTCTCATCTGATCACAAATTCCAAGGTTTCACAAGTGAATTCCCTTCTTTAGTGAAGTTAATTTAAAAACATCCAACAATTCCTAATGAAGTTCACAATATATTAATACAGTCAACTAAGAATTGAATTCATTTAGTAGCAAGTTTAAGTTCCAGAGCTTCCCTACTAAAAAAAATAGTGCTAACTATAACAAATAGTCTTTATATTATTATTATTACTATCATTAGCAATACTATTTATAGGTGCTTATTATGTAGAAGATATTGGCCTTGGCACTTTACATATATAATAGTCATAATCAAAATATTTGACACTGAGGAAATCATTGAGACCCTGAGACTCATATTTTCTCATCTATCATAAAATAATAGGGTTCAAATACATTATTTTTCAAATTTCTTAGTGGTATAACTTTTGTGATAGGAAGAATCATACCAGAAGCAGAAGGTGATCCTTGTAACTGAATTATTCCTTATTCAGCAGTCATGTTAAAATCCTTTGAATTTATTCAAAAAATTTTTCATGATGAAAAGATAGGAAGAATCCTGCATTGACATGTAGGGGATTCCCATTATATACTTTAATTTATACTTATTATCTATGATCAACTTTAATTTTCCTATCTGAAAAATTGCTCCAACTGTCTCACAGGAAATCATATAAATATCTAATACATAAAGCCAAATGCAATTTGAAAATTATGAGGCACTTTAAGAAGTAAAAAAACAATAATAATAAACTCCACCATTCACCCCAAAGACAGCCCAGGAAGTGGTGCTCTGACATTCATATCTATTCTCTTATTTATGCAGATATCCTTCTGGACAAAATCATTCTGTTCATAGGTATTGGTGGAGCTAGAATCATGACTGGAAAATCATATAGGACTTATTCCAGTGAAGAGGTATCGGATTGAAGTAGAGAAGTTCAGAAGATGTACAAAAGGTTCCAGTCACTTCTAGTAAAGCCAAAGAAAAACACAGTTCCCAGAGCAAAATAAAGTGAAATCATTGCAGCTGGCTATGGACTGGAGTTGGTCATCAGAGACAGGTATTAATTAGTAGGATATGAGTGACTTTAATGATGACTCTTCAGCATGTTGAATATGAAACAAATAAAGGTACCACTGTTATGTAATGACAGACACTGATGATGATCTGTGCAGAATGCATCTGTCTTCCAAGAACTTGGACATATGTCTCAAATGAGTTGAATTACTCTTTTGTGGTTTTAAAACAGAGTTTCAGAATTATTTTTCCATGTTAGTGCCTCAGTAACACCCAAGGATCCCAGAGAGAATATGTAGCATTCAAATTAATCTCAGAGGTCCTTGTGTCCCTGAGGACTGTGGCAGATGAGAAATCTCTCCCTAAAGATATTTGCATCAGTGTTCCTGATACACTTGGATGTTACTAGATTTGGAAAAGAAGAGAAAAGAAGACTTTGTAATATGACTACATTAAGGCTTTGATAGAGGGAGATTATCAGATACTTTCCAGGTGGGCCTTAAATGTAATCAGATGTAACCTAACAAGAGAGAGCAGAGAGCACAAGGCAGAAATTGGAGCAATGCAGTCACAAGCTAAGGCAGTCAACAACCCTAAGAATCTGGACAAGACAAGGGATGGATTCTTCTCAGGAACCTCCAGAGGGAATGAGGACCAGCTGAAACATTGATTTGAGCCCATAAAAACAACTATTTGGCTTCTAATATCTAGAACTACAGAATAAATATCTGTTATTTTTAAGCCATTACACTTGGTGGAAATTTGTTACAACAGCCATGGGAAACTAACTAGAGTCCAAAACAATGCTTTGTCTTATTTTATTACAAGGAAGAGCTTTCTCACTCTCTGCACAGCACTAGGTTTAAGCTGTGTTTAAGTCAAGAGACTGAAGAGCTGAGTCTGGAGGCAGCATAGGGTCTCACCCTAAACACACATGACAGGATGGAAGTGTGAGAGGTTGGAAAAAAACAGAGCAGTAAAAATTGAAAGGTCATCTTTAGCAATACTTGTCATTGTGATAAACTGAAACTAGACCACCGAAATGAATTCTTCACTCACAGGGAAGAAAATTTTACATTTTCAGTTATTTCTGGACTCTTGTCTTATAGTCCTTATAATGTTTAACTCAAATCCTGTAGTTCCACAGCTTGACAATTTCATCAAATTATCTTGAAAAAAGAGGAGATTGTTAAATTAATCTTTCTTTTAAGAAATGAGATAATTAAGACCAAGGAGTTTGCCAACTGGACTAAACCAGATACTTCTGATTTCCATCCCTGAAACCCTTACGTGTCCCATGACTTCATCTTTTCCAAGGACCTCCTAACAGCTCAAGGACAAAGACTCTGAATGAAATTCAGAGCCATGGATTCACCTAAACTTTCTGAGAAATTGATCCCATTTACTTTACAACATTTACCATGTCTCTCTGCGTTGGATAAAAGCACAATATGTGGAGAACTAGTATGTTGATTTCCATAGAAACTGGAAGATTAATGAAGATTCATGTAAACTCACTCATACACATTCTTGTCCCAACACTCCAACCCTTAATCCCACAAAACTACATCATCTCTAGTTTCCAACAGGCAGAGAAATATTGTTTTCATAATCATAAAATTTATAATGTTTGTTTGCTTTCCTTCATCTGCCAACCCTTACTTCTCTGAAACATCAGAAAACTGTATTATTGAATAATCTCCACGAAAGTCTCAATTATTCTCAAGCATAGAATATGTATTTTGCAAATAACCATAAGTTTTCTCTTTGCAAGACAGAAATTTCAAAGATCCTATGACAATTTTCCATCTTGTTAGTTTTTTGTTGATTGCCTACTTATTAGGATGACTGCCTCCACACAACCACCCTTCTCAGTGCATTCTTCACATCCTTGTTCCTCACACTGCAGATCAGGGGGTTCAGCATGGGAATCACCTTGGTGTACAACACAGAGGACACCTTTTCCTGGTCCATGGTATTGCTGGAAGGAGGCTTGAAATACATGAATGTTATGAGCCCAAAAAGATGCCTACAGCCATAAGGTGGGACCTACAGGTGCTGAAGGCTTTGGAACACCCCTCATTGGTGCGAATGCGGAGGATGCTAGAGAGGATGAAAGCATAAGAGATGAGGATGGCCAGTGTAGGAGCTAAGGTGTTAACTCCTCCGATAATAAACAGCAGTATCTCATTGATGCAGGAGTTGGATCAAGATAGAGTCGACAAGGGCAAAATATGACAAAAGTAATGACTGACAATATGAGACCCACAGAAAGAACCAACATGAAGGAGGTATGGACCACGACCTCAAACAAACCCAGTGAGTATACCACAGCCATCATGAGGGAGCAGACCCTGTGGGACATGACAACACTATAAAACAGTGGGCTACAGATGGCAATGTAAGGGCATATGCCATGGCTGTAAGAAGGTAGCTTTCTTCAATGGCCAAAAAAGGAGGACAGAAAGCTGAATCATGCATTCCAGAAGGGAGATGATGTTCTTCTCTGACCCGAAGTTCACCACCATCTTAGGGGTAATGACAGAGGAGTAGCAGAGATCAATGAAGGACAAATGACTGAGAAAGTGACACATTGAAGGGTGAGGTTGAGAACTGATGGCAATTAAGAGGATCATGCCCAGGTTCCCCAGCACTGTGACCACATATATTCCAAGAAACAGGAGGAAGAGTGGCAACTGAATCTCCGGGCATTTTGTTAACTCTTCCAGGATAAAATCAGTCTCTGAAGAGTGGTTTGAAGTAGCCATGTCTTACAAAATATTATCTGTAGAAGGAGATAAGAGAAAAAAGGAGACATCAGGTTTATTTTCTGATTTCCAAAGCAGAATTTCATGCTCTTTTTGGCAATTTCCATTACTGACACCCTCAGGTGTCCCATGACTTCATCCTTTCCAAAGACCTCTTAAAAGTTCAAGGACAAAGACTGAATGGAACTCAGAGTCATGAATCCTCCTATACCGTCTGAGAAATTGACACCCACTTAATTTACAAGATTGACCATAAAATACTGGAATCCCAGATTATTTGGAAATGTTGCATTGGACTTAGAAATATACTATTGTTTCTCAAATGCTTACAAAATCTTCCAAGATTTGTCTCCTTGTGCAATGCACAGCTAAAGAAAAAATAAACTAGAGCTCCACATGATCTTAAAAACATTTACTCACCCAAAGGATTGACCTCAGTTAGAATCAATAAGAAAATATATTTTGTCTTTCTATAACACTTTATAGTTTACCAATGTGTATGGCCTGTGAAGTGTATTCAATTCTATACATATTCATATTTCATTTGAATTTGTTTTTTGCCCTCTAATATATTTGGAAATGCTTCATAAAATTTTAAATCTGGAAGTGTGGAAAACTTGTTTTTTATTTCTAATTGTAAAACATGGTAATTAGAAAAAGTGGTCTTCATTTACAGGTTTGTACTTACTGAGACTGAACGTAAGGACTCGTTCATATGTATACTTTGAAATATATTCAATGTGTGCTTAAAAATAACATGGGCTTCACTTTTGAGAGCATGGTCCTTGGTGTAATACCTACAGATCTACTTCATTAATGTCAATGCTCAAATTGACTCATTTTTAAATTTTGCTTGATTTGTACAGAATGGCAGTACATACTTAGCCTTCACCCTAAATCCCACACTACAATTCTAGATTTGTTGATTTCTTCTTGAAATCCTGCTATATTTGCATTTTTTATTTTGAGACTCTATTAGTAAGTACATACAGGTTTAAAGCTATTATATTCTATTATTTTTATGATTATAAAGTGGCTTCTTTATCTTTGCTAATCATACTTAGTCATTTTTTCTTTGTATAATTTTGTTATGCCAGTTTGCATTGGTAGCTTTGTTCCTGGTATTTCATTTTTATTCCTTTATTTTCAATTGTTCTTCGTCCTTTTATTTTATAGTTGTTCCTTCTGAATAGCATGCTGTACTGACATAAGGGTTGGGAGTTGATCTCTTTGACTGCCAATCTGAAAACTCCACTCGTTTAAATAAGGGTGTTATCTCATTTGCATTTGTTATTGTTACTTACACATTTAAATTGATTTCTGCTATTATTTGTTCTTTCTATTTATTATACATTTTTCTGCTACATTTTCATTTCATTTTACTTCCTGTTTTTTCTCTTCTTATTTGAAAATTACATTTTTCCAACTATCTTAGAGGATACTCTAATATTTGAGCATATGTCTTTGAACTAACGACATCTAAAGTAGTCGGAATAGTACCCTCCTCTCAAAGAATTAAAAGATTATTTCTTGTGCTTTGGGAGTCATGTTAAGGAAATCTGGTCCTAGGCCAACGTGATGAAGATTTGGACATTTTCTCTTCTATTATTGCACGGTCTCTGGTCTAATTCCTAGGTCCTTGATCCCCTTTGAGTATTGTACAGGGTGAGAGATATGGGTTTAGTTTCATTTTGCTGCATATGGATTTCCAGTTTTCCCAGTACCATTTGTTGAAGAGGCTATCTTTTCTCCATTGTAAGTTTTTGGCTCCTTTGTCAAGTATGAGATACCTGTATTCATGTGGGTTTGTCTCTGTGTCCTCTATTCTGTACCATTGATCTACCTGTCTATTTTGGTGCCAATACCATGCTGTTTTTGTTACTATTGCTCTGTAATATATTTGAAGGTCTGGTATTGTGATACCCCCTGCTTCGCTCTTAAGAATTGCTTTAGTTATTCTGGGTCTCTTATTCCTCCAAATGAATTTCATGATTGCTTGCTCTATTTCTATGAGGTCCATCATTGGGATTTTAATTGGAATTGCATTGAATTTGTATAGCGCTTTTGGTAGTATGACCATTTTGACAATATTAATTCTGCCTACCCAAGAACATGGGAGATCTTTCCATCTTCTCAAACTTTCTTTAATTTCTTTCTTTAGTGTTCTGTAGTTCTCATTGTATAGGTCTTTCACTTCTTTCGTTAGATTGATTCCCAAGTATTTTAATTTTTTTGAGGTTATTGTGAATGGAGTAGTTTTCCTAATTTCTCTCTCAGAGGATGCATCACAAATAAAAATGCATTAGATTTATGAGCATTAATTTTTTATTCTGCTACTTTACTGAATTCATTTATGAGTTCCAGAAGTTTTCTGATGGAATTCTTAGGGTCTTTTAAATAGAGAATCATGTCATCAGCAAATAGGGATAGTTTGAGCTCTTCTTTTCCTATTTGTATTCCTCTAATTTCTTTGGTCGGTCTAATTGCTCTGGCTAGAGATTCAAGGACAATGTTGAATAGTAGTGGCAAAAAAGGGCATCCCTGTCTTGTTCCAGTTCTCAGGGGAAATGCTTTCAATTTTTCTCCATTTAGTATGATGTAGGACCAGATTTCCTTAACATGACTCCCAAAACGCAAGAAATAAAAGCAGGAATCAATGATTGGGATAGAGTCAAACTAAAAAGCTTTTTCTCAGCAAAGGAAACAATCAGCATTTTGAAGAGAGAGACTTCAGAGTGGGAGAAAATCTTTGCTACACACACTTCAGATAGAGCACTAATCTCCAGAATCTACCAAATACTCAAAAATCTCTACACCAAGAACACTAAAAACCCAATCAATAAATGGGCCAAGGAAATGAACAGACACTTTACAGAGGAAGATCTACAAGCAAGCAACAAATTTATGAAAAAATGTTCAACATCCCTTGCTATAAGAGAAATGCAAATCAAAACCACCTTTAGATTTCATCTTACCCCAATTAGAATGTCTCTTATTAAGAATACA
This sequence comes from Glaucomys volans, assembly GCA_020662805.1. NCBI lineage: Eukaryota > Metazoa > Chordata > Mammalia > Rodentia > Sciuridae > Glaucomys > Glaucomys volans. Next base: position 790 of record JAJEJO010040106.1, on the reverse strand, counting down.
GGCAACAACAGTGTTGGTGAGGATGTGGGGAAAAGGATACACTCATACATTGCTGGTGGGAGTGCAAGTTGGTGCAGCTACTCTGGAAAGCAGTGTGGAGATTCCTTAGAAAACTTGGAATGAATCCACCATTTGACCCAGCTATCCCACTCCTTGGCCTATACCCAAAGGACTTAAAATCAGATTACTACAGTGATGCAGCCACATCAATGTTCATAGCTGCTCAATTCACAATAGCTAGATTGTGGAACCAACCTATATGCCCTTCAATAGATGAATGGCTAAAGAAACTGTGGTATATATACACAATGGAATATTACTCAGCCATAAAGAAGAATAAAATTATGGCATTTGTAGGTAAATGGATGATGTTGCAGACTGTTATGCTAAGTGAGATTAGCCAATCCCAAAAAAGGCCAAATGGTCTCTCTGATAAATGAATGATGATGCATAATGCAGGGGGAAGGGTGGCAAGAATGAAGGATAGATAGCATAGAGGGAAGGTAGGGGTGGGTCGGGGTGGCGAGGTAAGAATAATAACAGAATGTGTGACAGCTACCATTGCCCTGTGTACATGTATGAATGCACACATGGTGTGACTCTACTTTGTGTACAACCAAAGAAACAAAAGCTGTACTCCATTTGTGTTCAATGAATCAATAAGTAAATAAAAAAAAGAAGAAAAAAAAAGAAACAAACAAACAAACAAAAGATTATAAACTATTTTAACTCTAACCTTACCCCATTTTGCACTTTATTGCTTGGTAAGTTAATGATACCATATTGTAAA
>JAJEJO010040104.1:0-33160 GCA_020662805.1 Glaucomys volans | reverse complement strand
TTAAAAAAAAAAAAAAACTGTTCTCTCTTATCTGGAATAGTGCCTCTCTATTTCTGTTTCCTATTTTCTTTTTGCACCTCTCTATTTTTAAACAAGATGCAAATCATGAGGTGCAAATGAAACCAATTAGATTATTTAAACAAACTAGTTGAAATTTTACCTTTCAACAAACCAAAAGAAAGATCTTTATTAAATTCAGAAGTATTTATTTGAGAAATTATAAACTAGAGCAATTCACAAAAAAAAAGGAAGTTTTCAAATAGAAAATCCCCAAAACCAAAATAAATTGGAGCAACTTGGGTCCAGTACTTGATCTAACAGTATTTTTAAAAATGACAGTGAGGTATAACTATATTGAGGTATAACCATGTTAATGAGCTACAGTCTTCTGTGACTAATTGAAGTTCAGATACTGTGGTTAAACTCTGTAATAACGTGGTCTGTTAGTATTTTTTTTAGTCCTGGAAATCAAACCCCTCTGGAGACACTGGAATTACCCCAATGGGCCACAGTGCCAGACTTCTTCTGTTAGGTTTAGTTTGGGAGATCAGTTCAAATCAATGACCTCCCATGAATTTTAATTAACAGACATAACCAGAGATATGAAGAAAAAAATAAAGAGAAGTGAAGAAATTGGACCCGGATCACACACACACAACCAGTAGTTTAGTTGGAAGCCAAAATCACATTTTCTGAGCTGAAAGCAGCACAGTGTCCATCATCTAATGACATTGACACATAATCCTGAATCACTGGTCATTAGCAATGAATCAAAGGACAGATGAGAGCAGAGCATTGGGAAGACATTGCTCTAAGTCCACAGTCTCCTTGACCACAGTAGGAGCAATAACCTGGATACTGCTGGTAACGTGGAGAGCTCATGGAAAGCACTCCATTTGTGCTGTTATCATTCCTTTGCTTAATTTTGCTACACAGTTTCCTTTGAGTTACTATATTTGCTAACTCAATTAGTTCCTTGGTGGTCTGTTCTCTGCAGTGTGTCCTTCATGTTAGAACTTTCTCAGCATTGTATCATGAAAGATGTTCTCTTTCAATTTGTAGCTCTCCCTTTTGCAATTTCATCTGCTTTGTTAAAATTTAACACATGCTATGTTCTCCACATCAGTTTTTTCACATATGTATGAGGAATCAAACTTCTGCAAAATGAAAAAAAAAGAAGTAAATGAATAAATAACAAGGACAGCCTTGTATCTTTGATGTAATTGACAAGGATTCAAGTGTTCTTGCCTGATTTTACTCCTATGTTTTATATCCCCGGTTATAATAATTCTAATACAGGTCTTCAAACCTGAAAGATATAGTAAGTTAAGGCAACAAACTGGGTATACTAGTGCACCCCTGTGATGCCAGTGACCTGGGAGTCTGAAGCAGGAGAATCACAAAATTGAGGCAAACCTCAGCAACTTAGTGAGATCCTGTCTCAAAATTAAAAAAAAAAGAAGAAGAAGAAGAAGAAAAAGCACTGTGGATATGACTCAGAGGTATGGTGCCCTTGGGTTTGATATCCAGTACCATAAAAATGTTAAAGAGATAAATGTAATTAAAATTTCAGAAGCATCATTAGAGTAAGTTCTTGTTATGATGGCAGAAAAAATTACCAATTAGATATATAATTTTCTCCTGGGGTACATCTTCCCTGTGTGCCAGTCTTTTCCCTCACTTCCTGTCTCCTTTCTTGCAGCCACCACAAGAGAAGGAGCTCCCTCTGCTGGGCCCCTCCCCCATGATGTGCTGTCTCACTCCTAGAGCAGAGCAATGGAGTCAGTCATCTATGGATTGGGACCTCTCAACCCAGACTGTCACAGTGTGAGAAGTTTTTGGTCACAGTGTGCAAAAAGTTCAGTAATACATTTAGCTAATAAAAGGACTGTGTAAAATTAACAGGAGGAGGAGGAGAGGAGTCAACTATGGAATCTAGTTCGTACAGACAGTAAGCAAAAAGGGAGCATTATTTTTTCTGTTTTTTCTTTTTTTCTTTTTCTTTTACATCCTCAGTCCCTTTTGTTTTGAGATAGGGTCTCTCCAAGGTGCTTGAGGCCTCTCTAAATTGCTGAGACTGACCTTGAATTTGTTATCCTCCTTCCCCAGCCTCTGAGCTGTTGGGATTACACCATGTGCCACCATGCCCAGACCATTCATGCTTTCAAAGTTCCTTGGAAATGAGAAATGGAAGAAAACTTCCTTTGGACAATGCACTTTACTTCCAATGAATTGTGACCACGTCAGAGAAGCAAAGCCCCAAGCTTATGTCAGTCTCTGGGAACAAGGGAAGTTGTACATATGTGTGACAAAAAAAAAAAAGAGCAGTGGCCACCTTGCTGATTCCTAGACTGTTTCTATTCATGCAAATGCCCACAAACACATTTTCTCAATCTTAGCCATAAATCTAGTTCCCTGATTAAGGGACAAACAGAAGAGTTTCTTGTTAGGACCCCACTAGCAAAAGTAGGTGTTTGTTAATCACCTTGCAAATGGGTGAATTCAAAGCTTGATAAGAAATCCAGAAAATACACGCTTGGTGGTAGCTTGGTGTACAGTCATTGATCTCAGCCCCCTTACCACACCACCTCAAATTCTCACCCTTGAGTCACTGGGAATGTCCCCTACACAGTTTTCATTATCCATCACCACCCCTAGCTTGCCTCTGACAACAGCTTCCTCTCCTGTGAAGTTGTGCTGGGGGGATTATCCAAAGAAATAAGCAAAGAGAACATCATATTTTCTAGAACATAGCTCATTAAGCCAGGTTCCTTGGTGGAGTGCTGAGATCTGCAAGACTCTGGAATTTTATGCAAAATTTTAAGAGAGAGGGAAAGAGAGAATCTGTGTGTGTGTGTGTGTGTGTGTGTGTGTGTGTGTTTTTGCATGTACCAGTGTGCTTAGTGATATATCAATTCCATCAGTTTTTCAAAGGGGCTCACTATCTGGAGAGAATTTGAGACTCCTCTGGAAAAGCTGTAGGTGCAAATGTGATCTAACTCATGCAAAAAACACAAGGATGAACACTTTGGTCAGGTTGGGTGGAAGTGGTTGTGTGAAGATTTGCCTGACAAGAACCAAACCACTGAACAATGCGGAAACAAATTCTCAGACCAAGCACCTAGTGATGTGTATGCACAGATTTCATGATTCTGGAAAGACAGTTTTGGATGAAGAAGAAGGATGTGGGAGACAAAAGGATGACTTCTCAGATGACACAGGGACTCAAGAGCTGGGTTTCTTTTCTTCTTTTTTTTGGGGGGGGGTACCAGGGTTTGAACCCAGGGGCACTTAACCACTGAACCACATCCCCAACCCTTTTATGTATTTTATTTAGAGATGGGGTCTCTCTGAGCTGCTCAGGGCCAAGCTGCTGAGGTCGGCCCTAAACACAATCCTCCTGCTTCAGCCTCTGGAGCTACTAGGAATATAGGCTCACACCACCATGCCCTGCAAGAGTGGGGTTTTGAGCCCTAAAAAACAGCAGCTCTTAGGAGGGATAAAATGAAAACATGGCCCACAGTGTGGTGGAATTTTCCATGAATGGGAACTCCCTCAGCTGTTGATGGAGATACAAAAATGCACAGAATCCTGAGTGGGATGTGCTTTCTGGAGATGAACACCAAAAAAGAAAAAGGAACTTCCCTATAATGGTATTTAACTGTAATATTCATAAGTTGAACCTTTCAGTATGCAGAGAGAGAGGGGCAGGGAATGAGTCAAAAAAGGGAGCATTTTTGATAAGAACTTTCATAATATGGAGAATTTCTCCTGTTTTAACCATCCATTTAAGAGATTAAAATCAAGTAAGCTGCTCCTTGCCATATGACCCTCACTTACCCAGACAATAACTAAAGAAATGCTCAACACATCAACAAGGTTGAAAAGCAGAGTTTACTCACTCTTTTTTTTTTTTTTTCATTTAATTTTGATGCATTGAACACATATGGAGTACAGCTATGGTTTTTCTGGTTTACACAAAGTAGAGTCACACCATCTGTGCATTCATACATGCACTCAGGGCAATGATATCTGTCTTATTCTGTTGTTATTATTATCCCCCACCCCGAGCCCACCCCTCCCTTCCCTCTATGCTATCTATCCTTCCTCCATTCTTGCCTCCCTTCCAACCCACATTATGCATCATCATTCACTTATCAGAGAGATCATTCAGCCTTTGGATTTTGGGGATTGGCTAATCTCCCTTAGCATGACAGTCTCCAACAGCATCCATTTATCTACAGATGCCATAATTTTATTCTTCTTTGTGGCTGAGTAATATTCCATTGTGGATATATACCACAACTTCTTGAATTGTGCTCAGGCCTGGCTGCAACTCAAACTATCCTCACATCACAAGATTACATTACTCACCTGAGCACAGTGGCACACCTGTAATCCAAGCCACACTGGAGGCTAAGCCAAGAGGATCACAAGTTCAAAGGCAGCCGCAGCAAAGTAATGAGACCCTCAGCAACTTGGTGAGATACTGTCTCAAAATCAAAAAGATAAAGGACTGGGGCTGTTGTCCAGTGGTTAAGAGCTTCTCAGTTCAATGCCTGAAATAAAAAAGCAGAAGAAAAAAATGATTACCTTTCTTGCACTGAATGTGAACTCTTGAGTACTTATTCCTTTGTGCATGTCATTTAATTTTTTTCTTCGAAATAAATAAAATCCCCATCATTGTGTATCCAGCATACCCAGAAATATCTTGCAGCTTGGTATGCCATGAGGATAAGATTGAACCTTTAGGATGGAAACAGTTAAGCTGTGGAAAACACCAAGCCATTTCCCAAGTCAGACCCCCTTGCTCAGGATATATTTTAGCTTTCCTACTGGATGGCATGTGCTAACAAGTCACCCTTTTTTGCACACACATAAAAATCCAGGTGTTAAAAATCTTCCTTTTGACCTTCTCCTCTATTTGGAGAAAGTGGTGAGAACATGCTGTCCAATTACTTTATAACTGGCACCTGTCTTAAGGCAGATTGTCCTGTGCCCTAACAGATCCCACGAGGGGCTTTAACTTATACTGAGTATCTGTGAGAAACAAGCCCTTGGGCCGCATGCTCACACCTGCTATCCCAGCGGCTTTAGAGACTGAGGCAGGAGGAGCACAAGTTTGAAACCAGCCTCAGCAGATTAGGGAGGCCTGAAGCAACGTGAGACCATGTCTCAAAATAAAAAATTAAAAGGGTAGGAGATGTAATGCAAGGGTAAAGTACCCCTGAGTTCAATTCCCAATACCAACACAGAGAGATGCAGGCAGGGAGGGAGAGAGAGAGAGAGAAATGAACCCCTCAGTTTGATAGAATTGAGCATATTACAAATGATATGTTTTCTTCAAATTTCATTAATTTTTCATTAATAAAACACCATGATAGATATTTTCTGTTTTTAAATTTCTATCTTTAATATTTAGTTATACATGACAGTATTTTTACACATTATTTTTGTACACAAAAGGGGTACAAGTTTTCATTTCGATACTTGTACAAAATGTAAATTCACATGATTCCTGTAATCTTATACATAGAGAAATACTGTCTGACTCAGTCTAGTCTTTCCTTCACCAACCCCTCTCATCTGATTTTCCTGGACACAATCCAGAGCTCCTCCTGTCTTCTCTTGCCACCCCACTGCCCCTTCCCCATTATATATCATTATCCACTTATCAGAGAAAAAATTTGGCCTTTGGTTTTGGGGCTTGGCTTATTTCACTTTGTATGAAATAAGCCAATTTCAACTCCACCCATTTACCAGCAAATGCCATAATTTGATACTTCTTTATGACTGAGTAATATTCCATTGTGTATATATACCACAGCTTCTTTATCGATTCATCAATTGAAGGGCATCTAGTTAAAAATCAAAAATAAACCACGATGACTGGGAATAAAAATCATATCTCAATAATAACTCTGAAAATTCATGGCCAAAACTCATGATTGGATTAACAAGAAAGACCCAACAATATGCTGCCTTCAAGAGGCTCATCTCAGAGAAAGGGATATCCACAGACTAAAGGGAAAGGATGGGAGAAAACCTACCATGCACACAGAGTCTTCTTTTAAAAAATAGACATAGATATGTCATGTGCTATAAAAATATGTATACTCTTTCATTTGTATTAGTATTTAAAATGTGAAATATTTTGGGTTTGCCACAATAAAGCACATTTATATCACCTTAGGCTTAGTAAGTGATTTAATATTATGTCAATTGAATTCTTGATTGTCTTCATCATTCTCAGTTCAATTTTATGCTTCCTTATCATTAGAGATCTTCATATTCCTCTGATGCATACTTTTCATTCCTGAGGAAATTTCAAAATCAACTTTACAGTACAAAATAAGATATAATAATGTTGAAGCTCAGAACAAATGGACCCTCCTTAACATGGGAATCTGGAAATTTATCTCTTCTTGCCCTCTGTTGATATCATCCTCTAATATTTTTCTGTCCTATTATGTTAGCCACACTTTGGAAACTTTCTTCAAGCTAGAATAATATGTGCTTACACTTTCGTTTTGTTCTCATGTGAGAAGGGGAATAGTGAAGACTGTGTAGATCTAGGACATAAAAATTCGTGCTGAGACTCAGGCAGGCATTTTCATTAATACATGCTCTATATGAAAAATATAAACTAAAGTTAAGTCTCTTTTTGTGCACACAATTGAAATGCAGCAATGAAGCTACCGTCAAAGCTAAGAATACATGAGGATGGACATGAATGTAAGACACTGCATGAATTCCATCTTATTAGAAGGGTAGGCTACAACTTCATGTATGGAATATAAAGAAGGTAGACTGAGCCTGCTGGTAGCAGTTGACATTATAGATTAGCCACTGGTAGGAAGGAATAAGGTAAAGGCATATCAAGAACACTAAGGGAGCTGGTGCCATGGCTCCCGCCTCTAAATCCAGTGACTTGGGAGGCTGAGGGAGAAGGGTGCTAAGCAACTCAGGGAGATTCTGTCTGTAAATAAATTACAAAATAGGGCTGGGGATGTGGCTCAGTGCTTTAGTGTCCCTGAGTTCAATCCCTGGTACCCCCCAACAAGAAATCTAAAGTAGTAAATCATTTCTGTTAATAATATTTTAATAATTACAACCAAACTTCATTTTTGGATATTGTGTTAGACACTTGAGTAAACTCTATTTGTGTTAGGCACTTGGGTAAACTCATTACGTTATCTGACCTCACAGTCACTGGAATGAATGTGGGTCTATCACATCAGACAATTCACCTCAGAGGAAACACACAGAAATCAAAGTTAAAAGCTCATTTGGAGACCTTTTTTCAAGTCTCTTAAATTCTTCTGGCTCATCTTTGTCTTCATAATTATTGCAATATAGATGGTTTTCTTGTTGTGTTTTATTTGGTAGTGGGTATTACACCCAGGGAACTTTGACACTGAGTGACACACCCAACCCTTATCTACTTTTGATACAGGGTCTGAGAAGGTGCTTAGGATCTTGTGATAGCTGGCTTGAGCTAGCAGGCCTGCTGCCTCAGCCTCCTAAATTGATGGGATTACAGGCATGTTTCACCAAACCAGCAGTATAAGTGTTTTTGTATTTAAATCATACATGATACATTTATATGCAAGCCACACATTAAATGTTCAATAAATGTAAACTCTGTAAGTCTGTGTACCAGGACTGATAAGTAATGAAACTGTGGCAAAGTGAATGTAGGTCCTTCATGGCTATAGTCAAGACACTGAAATGTTTATCCTCCATTAACATAAAAGGAGAAACATTTCCTCCAATTCAATCAGGGTATATTTCTTTCTACAGAATCCTACAGTCCAGTCCCAAGAGTCACTCACATCCAGCTCCCTGTAATATATTTCCCAGAGGAGAAGCCCTGATCTCCCTATGCAGGCAATTACTTTCAACTGTCAGAATTTAAAGATTCATCACATGGCCTTAGTTTTATTCTGTCATGTGGAGAGGGATTTAGTTTAGAAATTTCATTTTCCTTGCTAGGTGCATTGGTGCATGCCTATAATCCCAGTGGCTTGGGAGGCTGAGGCAGGAGGATCACAAGTTCAAACCCAGCCTCAGCAATTTAGCAAGTCCCTAAGCAATTCAGCAAGACCTGTCTCTAAATAAAATATAAAAAAGGGCTGGGAATGTGGCTCAGTGGGAAAGTGCCCCTGTGAAGAGGAAGAAGGAGAAAGAAGAAGAAGAAGAAGAAAAGAAGAAGGAGGAGGAGGAGGAGGAGGAGGAGGAGGAGGAAAATAATTTTATTTTCCTCACCTCAATCTCATGCTTTCCCACAAGAGACCCAGGGTCCTTCTTAAGAAGGGTTGCTTCTCAAAGAATGCTGCATATTCAGCATGAACCATAAGAGCAGACAAGGTCACATCCCCCATACCCCATCATGTGCATTGAAGAAAAGGGGCCACCTTGAAGCCTCTGCAGGCTCCTTCTAGCTTTGATGGACTGTTGTAGAACCTCCCTTTTACCCAGATTAATATCAAAGATTATTTTTTCCAGTAGTTCCTAATTATGATTTTAGGATGTAAAAACAAGAAGACTTTTAAAAATACCATATTGGATAGTATGGTATGGAAACATGAGTTTTGATTTCTAATACAAGAATCCTGGATTGTAAGTGAAAGTGTTCAAGAGAAGTATCTGCCTGTGATCTGAGATACAAAGCCACTGGGCTACCCAGGAGACCATGTTCCTTCCCCCAGATTTTTAGAGTGCTAGATGAGGGAAGCACCTCTATTCTGGCGACCTCAATTCACATTTGCTAAACTTCTTCCCAAAAGCAGAAATCAAGGAGATCCATTGTCTCAGAGCCTGGCTGGCTGGGGCAACAATACTTTCCCTCTGGAAGATGGAGTGTGGTGACAGTGTTTTCTGACACCTAGGATAAAGCAGTTGTATAGGTTCTAACTCAGGCAAAAATTTTGAGACAGGTGCTGTGCACAGTGGCTCATCAATAATCCCAGCTACTTGGTAGGCTAAGGCTACTTGAAAGAATAAAGACATTAAGGCCAGACTGGGAAACTGAGTAGAGCCATCTCAAAAATAAATAAATAAGGGTCTGATCAGCAAAGTATAGTGATGCAGCCACATCAATGTTCATAGCTGCTCATTTCACAATAGCCAGATTGTGGAACCAACCTAGATGCCCTTCGATTGAAGAATGGATAAAGAAACTGTGGTATATATACACAATGGAATATTTCTCAGCCATTAAAAAGAATAAAATTATGGCATTTGCTGGTAAATGGGTGGAGTTGGAGAATATCATGCTAAGTGAAATAAGCCAAGCCCGAAAAACCAAAGGCCGAATGTTTTCTCTGATCAGCGGATGCTGATACATAACCAGGCGAGGGGATGGGGGGAGTGCTATGGGGAGGATAAGAAAAGAATGGAGGAAGTATGGATGGTGCAGAGGAAAATGGGATGGGAGTGGGTGGAGGAAGGAAAAATCGTAGACTGAGACAGACAGTATTACCCTATGCATATGTAGGATTATATGAATTGTGTGAATCTACACTGTGAAAGAAGAGATATATACCCTGCTGTATAATTATATCAACATGGGTTCTACTGTCATGAATAATTTTAAAAAATGAAAGTTAAAAAAATTAATAAATACATAAATAAATAAGGGTTTGAGACACTGTTAATATTGCTAAAAAGTTAGCCATGAACTTGAGTTTCACCTGAGAACTAGCAAAGCATTCACTTTCTGTTGGGGATGTTTGAGGGTAGAAGTAGGCAGAGACAAAAACCTGACAAATAGTAGACTCAATACTCTGGCGGTCTTGGAAGTCAAGATGTCTAACCTCTGAGCTACTGGTTCTATCATTTATAGGGGTGGAGGTCTGTGTGGGCCGGGCCTGGAAGCTACAAGCTGAGGACCTGAACCTTCAACACTGCCAGCCAGGTTTGGACATTTTAAGCCTATTTCATGTAGCCAACAGCATGAAACTTTGGAACACGCTTCAGAACCCACTTCAATCTTTGTTTTTCACCCACATGACATTTTACTTTTAAAAGTTTACTTTGCTAGCTTACTTTAAAATTTGCCTTTTTAAAATTAAACAGAATAATAAGTAGAAGACTTCACCCAACTTGAAATAACTAAAATAAATGAATGATATGTAGAAAAATAATAAATCTGATCTATTTACAGAATAATTCTATAAAATTTCATTCACTTAGCCAGCATGGTAGCATACTCCTGTAATTGCAGCTACTAGGGAGAGTGAGGCAGGAGGATCATAAGTTTGAGGCCAGCCTGGACAACTTAGCAAGACCCTGTCTCAAAATGAAAAATAAAAAAGGACTTGGGATGTAGTTCAGTTGTAGAGCATCCTGGGTTCAGTCCCCAGTATCCACTCCAACACACTAAATCATTCTCCTTCCCTTCCACTCTGTACAAGTAACTTTATAAGTTCAAACTGAAGATGACAACCTTGTAAGTCGCAAGAACACCTTACCAGCCATTTGAAGAACTGTGCTAAGTGATCTCTATCTGTAGAGTTCCAACACTGTGTCACATCTGCAGGTCGTGCTTTGATTGCTTTGTGGCTGAATGGTGCTTCTTTTACTTTTTTCTTGTTTCTTTTTGTTTCTTGTAATTTTCTTATAAAAATCTAACTATTTTGTAGTATTATAGAATGCAAATAGACATGCTTTCTCCCATACTAGACCTTATGTGTGTTGTGAGCTGAATCAATCTAGTCTGGAGCTGAGTTGGTTTGAGGATTCATTAGTCATGTCATTATTTCAGTGTTCCATGGGCTCCATATTCACCTAGCATTACTTTGCGTTTAGGGTTGGACTGGCTCACCAGTTTGTCTCAATATCTGCTCCATACTCTAGTTCTCCCTACAAACTTCTGTCAGTCTCCCAGACAAACTGCTTTTACATGTTACTTGACACTTGCTAGTCTCATTGGGCAATGGTATGATGAAGGATGTAGGAGCATTCTCTGTGATCCTGAAGAAGCCTCAATCTTAGGCACACCCATGTTACTGAGTCTTAGGAGGGGCTTTATCAGTGATCCTGTTAACCTCCAGCTGTAGTTCTAGATCCATCACGTGTTTGTGACTACTTTAAACTTCTCTTTTTATCTATTTTTACTAATTTTTTTTGGTTCATTGTACACAAATGGAGTACAACTATCATTTGTTTTATCAGTTTCTTTATCCATTCATCTTTTGAAGGGCTGGTTCCACAATCTAGCTATAGTGAATTGGGCTGCTATAAACATTGATGTGGCTGCATCACTGTAGTAATCTGATTTTAAGTCCTTTGGGTATAGGCCAAGGAGTGGGATAGCTGGGTCAAATGGTGATTCCATTCTGAGTTTTCTAATGAAGCTCCATACTGCTTTCCAGAGTGGCTGCACCAATTTGCAACCCAATCAGCAATGTATGAGCGTACGTTTTTCCCCACATCCTTGCCAACACTTGTCGTTCATTGTATTCTTGATAATAGACATTCTAATTGGGTGAAATGATACCTTAGGGTAGTTTTGATTTGCATTTCTCTTATTACTAGAGATGTTGGACATTTCTCATATATCTCTTGATTGCTTTCTGCTTTTTAAATTTCTTTTTTTCCCTTTCCCAAGCTGCAATTCCCCAAGGGCAATGATATTCTTTGTTCTTCCCCTTGTGGCTTAAAGTTTTGTTAAACAGCAGAGAGAATTCTCCTCTTTGTGAAACAAAATATCTCCTCCTCGATTGCAATGTTTCCTGTATATTTCATTCCCAGTTATTACTGACCTGTACAAATCATTATTATCCTATGAAACTATCTAATATTCTAAGGTTGATACTTCTTCGTGGAGTTTGCAATTTATGGAAGTAAGGTGCCATGTATACTTTTTGTGGGGTTTTTTTTGTGCGTGGTAAAAATACCTAATATCTATACTTTTAGCAAATATCCAATATATCATTCCTTAAATATACACAGTGAAAATTGTTTTGAGTAATTTGCTTAAACTTATGCTTGTGAGACTCGTTTACATTGTTGCAATGAGAGTTTGTTCATTCTCACTGCTTCATAGAATTGCATTCCATGAATGTCTCACAATTTATTTAGCTATTCTACTGTTGGTAAGTATTTCGGTACTTACTGTTCATAAGTACTTTGGACTATTATGGAAAGTGATTAAATGAGCAGCATTGTGCATAATTTTTATCTATCAAGTTTATGTAGGAGTTACTGATCATAAATGTTTATGTCTACAGAAATAACTAGGCCCTAGGAAATGGTTTCGAGTGTGCCAAAAAAACTTTCTTTCAATATATATGTTGTCTAACCTTGAGTAAAGTTTATTTATTCTATATCTTTGTCAACACATATTATTCATATTTACATTTTATTTATTCTTGTGGAGGTCTAGTGGTTTGATTTATGGTTTGAATTCACATTAATCTAATGGCTCATAAAGGTGAGTACTTTTTCATATTTGACTGATCACATATGTATATTCTGTTTTGTGATGTTACCATTCCTTTATTTATCAAACATTATGCATCTGTATTAGTCAGAGTTCTCTAGAGGAACTGAACCAACAGGATGCATATGATAATAAAAAGGGGATTTATTAGATTGACTTACAGAGCCAGAAGCTGGAGAGTCCCATTATGACTGTCTGAAGGCTGGAGAACTGGAGGAACCAGTAGCTGCTCACTTGAAGATACTGGAGCCTCACAACTAGAGGGATCAATGATGTAGCCTCAGTAGGACTAAAGGTCTGGAAACTCCCTGATTGTCACTGGTCAGAGTTCACTTTCAATGAGTGAAGGAGCTGGAGTCTGATGTCCTCAGTAGTTTGCAGAAGAAATCCAGAACCCCTCTAGAAGAATCAAGCTTCCATGTGCTGCTTCCTCCTTGTTTTTCCAACTTTTGTATCATCCAGGCCCTCAACCTATGGCTACCCACACTTAGGGTGGATCTCCACCTGTTTGCTGTCGCACATGCCAATCATTTCTAGAGACACCCACAGTGACACAGGCACAAGTCTCTTAGTCTTAGTCATCCCTTAATCCAAATTGACAATTCAGATGAACCATCATAGCATCTACTATACATATGCATTATATCTTTGACACATGTTTGGTAAATACATTCTTTTCGTGGGGATGAAGGACTGAGAATTGAAGCCAGGGTGCTTTATCACTGAGTTACACCCCAGTCCCTTCTATTATTAGAAACAAGTTCTCACTAAGTTTCTTAGAGCCTTGAGTTGTTGAGGTTGCCTTCAAATTGTGATCCTCCTGCCATAGCCTTCTGAATTACTGGGATTACAGGCATACACCATCATGCCCCATTCTAATTTTTATTATTTGGGACAGGACCTTGGTATGTTGCTTTGAACTCCAGGATTCAAACTGACCACCTTATTCAGGCTTCCATGTAGCTGAAACTACAGGTACATTCTACAGTGCATGGCAAATTCCAACTCCAGCTTTGCATTTTCACTCTTGTGAAGTAGTATCATTAAATAAAAAGTCATTAATTTTAGTGCAGACCAATTAACTTTTTCCTCATTAATTATTTTTTATATCATATTTGGCAAACATCCTCTGAGACTATTATTTTTTCTCAAGACAATCTGTAAATGACTACATATATTATGAAGTAGGGATCATGTTCCTTTTTGTTCATTTGTATGTCCATTTGATTCAGCACTTGATAGATTGTCCTATGATGTCCAATGCAGAAGAAAATACTAATAATTGTAAATATTCGCATGTATAATTATAATTATAAAGAAAAGCATACACAGATGGTTAAGTGTGATTGCCCAGAATTATGGACAGAGTGCATTTATAGTACTGTGGTTTGAGTTTGGGTTGTCCCCAACAAAACTCAAGTTGAAGTATATTCCTTGGAGCAGTGGTGTTTTGAGATGGGACCTTTAAGTCTTTAAAAAGGGTCAATTCCTTTCTCCTGGGTCTGGGCCTGAAACAGTGAATTCTGGGCTCTTGGAGAATGAGTTGTTTTGAGAAAGTGGGTTGTTATGAAGGTTGCCACTCATGTGCTCAGATCCTCTGCACTGGATCATTTCTCTTTCAGCTTCTCTGACACAAGAAGATTCAGCCTGAAACCCTCACCAGACACTGAGGCACTATGAGAGCTAAAAAAGTCTTTTCCTTACAATTTACCCAGATTCAGGTATTGTGTCAAAACAACAGAAAATGGACCAAGACAGGTAGATTATAGCTAGATAAATAGAAAGGAGAAAATTATGTTCTTATTACCATTGAGCCTTTATGGTCATGCTTCTTTGGGAAGAGAGAGAGACATGTTTTCTTATATTGAATTTTAACTTTATTCAATCAGCCATTATTCATTCATTCATGACAGTTCAACAATAAAGTAAAACCAGAAAATATGTCCTACTTCATGTATCATGGGTGATTATACTCCCAACATGAATAAATTTAAGAATATTGAATTTTAAGAGCATAAGAACTTTTAACATTATCACCATAATAACACTGTGAATAGGTTTTCACCACATTAGAAGGGACCTAAAGTTAATAAAATATAACCTGGTTGTTATGTTTGATAAGATACAAGAAAGAGGGCTTCCTTAGACATTGGATTTCCCATAGCATAGGGACAGAGTCCTTACTTTGTCTGGTCAGAAGTGACTACAGCAGAAGACAGGCTTGAGACAGGGAGAGAAGGAAAAGGAAGGAATGCTGTGTATCAGGGAACTTTGAGCAACATTAATAAAGCTCACGGTTCTACCTTCACAATCCAGGAATACTCTTATTTAGCCAATGGGCCTTGGTACATATTGAAGTACAAGCAGGGAGGTGGTAAAGAGAGTGTAACGGGTACCCTCCTTAACACATCCAAGAAGGAAGAGTCCCTCCACCTCATTCATCTTGTCTTCCCTATTCTCTTTCTAATCATCATTACAGATTCCAAAAGCCCAATTCCAAGAGTCTCCCACATCCAGCTCCCAGTAATATCTGCCAGTGATAAAAGTCTGAACACCCCAGGCAAGAAAGCATTCTGATGTTGGAGTGATTCAGGGGGCACCTTGAGGGTCACATCCAACATGTACACTTCTCAACTCTCCATGTAGGAAGTCATGAAAGTTGGCTCCTTCAGGATGCAGAATAATATCAGCTGTAAAAAAAAAATGTAGACATGTACTTAAACATAAAAAGAAATTAGAGTTGTCAGAAAAAGTCATTCTGTGAAGAAATGACTTTACTGGGAAATGTGAAGTTATAGCAGCAGTTATGATTTTGGTTGTAACGTTTAATAAATTATGGACATGAATAGTAAATCTACAGAACAAACAAATTCCTTACCAGAGATATGGAAATTTTTTGAAAATTTGAAAAATCAAATAGAGTCAAATATGAAAACAATATATTTGTATTTAATTTTAATTTAGAAAAAGCTACAGAGAGAATGCCCCAAACCCCCTTCAGGCATCAAAAATCAGTGTCAGAAAAACATCCCCATTTCTAAAAAATGGTGTCTTTGTTTTGGATGAGATGAGAAGATGTCCCCATGTTAAAGCTTCTCTAGACAATTGAATGAAAATCTATTTACATTTTATAAAGGGTAATTTTAAATTCATTTATGCAAAACTCCTCACTATTCCTCTGATTCTTTGTGCAATGCTCTGCACTGCCCTGCATTTTGGGGATTTAACATATAGCTTTCTTTATTGAGCAAACCAAAATTGATTGTTTTTATTATTCATCTTGTTCATGAAGCTCATTTCTTCTCTTAATTTTTATATATCAGTTCAAAATTTTATGTCATAGGAATCACATATACCCATGGTAAAATTCCAGTACCAAAGTTTTTGTTTCAAAATTAAGCATAGTGAATAAGTGTATAATTTTGTATGTAAAATTGAATAATGAAGCTTAAATCTGAGTATAGCTCCATTAATTAAAATTTTCAATTTCTACATCACTCCTTTTTACATAGACCTCAGTAAATATAAGCCTGGATTATATTTAAGTTTTTAAATTTTCACTGTTTATGTTGTCACTCTGACTATAGAGACATATTGAAAGATTTGCAGTCATAAAATTTATTTATTTCTGAAAATAAGTAAAATATTTAATAAAACAAAAATACTACACATGTGGTTCTAACAACAACTAACAGATTATGAGAATCCTGCCAATGGGCTTACCCTTGATTCGCTTGTTGATTAGTCCAATGATGGGCGCTGAGCTGAGTTCTGGATTCACAGGCTGGGCTACATACAGCTGCATGGATTCCATCCTGCAAGCAGGAAGAAGCAGTTAACACGTGTACAGTCAAAAAATCGTTATTTTTCTAAATAAGGCAATTTATAAGAATTTTTGCAACACACAGATTTGGAAATACAGAAATGATCACTTCATGAAATTAATTCTTATTCAAAATTCCTAAATATTCAGATTACCATAAATGCTGTTGGAATCCACTTCGATCCTTCCTCGTGTTCCTCAAATTCTGCAAACATGCTTAGTTTTCTGTGCTTTTGAGAATATTCAAGCCTGAAAAACTGGTGTCCATTTTGCCAGCCTGCACTAGTGTCTCCCTATCTGAAGATGCAAGTTTCTCTAAAATCTAGAACTTCTGTTGCCTCCATCACAGGGAGTTTGTGAGGCATCCCAGGGAGTGATATCTGCTTCCTAGAGCTGAGCTACCCTGGAGGACCCACAAAGTTCTAACGCTTTGAGTTTCTTTCAACTATCATTTAAAACTGTCAACTGATACATACAAAATAACAAATCTGGAGGATTTTCTTACACGGTCCCTCTATTGCCCCTGTCAGCACCCATTTCCACAGATCATTGTATGAGGTGTTGGACTTTCTCACCCTTGAGAAAACTTAGTGTTTCTTCTTCCTCTGGATAGGCTTTCCTGAATCGAAAAGGAAAGCAGGAATTTAAGAATTTTTAAATAGTTTGTCTTTTGCAACATTTTTATGCAACCTGCCCCGAAAATCACTGAGTATGAGAACTAAAAGAGATGTCAACAGTAGGTGGGGGAGGGAAAATAGATCAATGACAATAGTGACTCAATATCCCAATGAATCATGCTCTGTAGTAGTCCTGCCTAACACTGTAGAAACTGCAAAAACATCTGCTGGCATGCAGGTAAACACTCACCTGTGCACTCTGTCTCCCAAGGACTGTGAAAGAAAAATGGAGAGTGTGAGTTATTTTCACAAGATCCCTCTATCTTTAGGTCCAGTGTGAGATTTTAGATACAGCTCCAGAAGTTGTGCCTTCCCTACTGGGAAGCATTTCCCACTTCCTCTCTAATAAAAAGAGAACAATCAGGGCTGGGGATATAGCTCAGTAGGTAGAGTGCTTGCCTCACAAGCACAAGGCCCTGGGTTCAATCCCCAGAACTAAAAAAAAAAAAAAAAAAAAAGAAAGAAGAAGAAGAAAAAAAAAAAGGAAAAACAGGCCATTCATTATACAGTGCTGGTAAAGTCTGGTTCTTCAACATTCTGGTGAGTGGAAGGGGAGAGGACATGGAGTCTGGGCTCTGTTGCAACCATAAATAAGATCCTAGTCATTGTCCCCAGTCCCTGTGTCCAAGGTGAGCAGACACAATGGGATAGCAATACAGGTCTATATTCCTGAATCTTCCCATCTTGACATGTCCATGAGTTAACCTGGATACCCATGTTCAGCTCACTCTTTTGGGAATTTCTCAAATACCAGAATATATTGTTGATTTTTAGATGGGAAATATCCCTTAATCATTCCATACGTTTTTGTCCCTTACAGATAACATAGGAAAGATCCTTGGTTTTTAGAATTCCTTGGAAGCATTGACCTTCTAGCAAAGTAACTGCAGTTACTTTGCAATATAGAACCAAATTGGAAGTCAAAGGGGAAGTGGATCTCAGCAGTGAAACACAACAGCTGTACATGCTTGTCCCACACCCCCATGTATCAATAGTTACCTGGAGTAACTTCACATCTGGTCTGTGGCATATTTCCTTCAGCTCCTCATACATTCCTCTTAACATCTCTTTATATGAGCCATTGTAGTTTTACTTTCCTTGAGTTGTTGAAAAATTGCCTTGCTCTCCTTTATCAGCCTCTTTAAATGATGCCCTTTTTCTTCATGGAAAAATTCAGGCAGCTTCCCATATTCAGCTTTGATCACTTCTCTTCTTAAATTGATGTAATCCTCAATGAAATTAAACTTGTCAAAATATGAACCTAATTATTCAACTCCTATTGAAACTCCCTGATTCTTGGACATAACTTCCCTATGTTCATGTATGAACAGTGAAACTCCACCTCATGTACAACCACAGAATGGGATTCTAATTAGAATAAATTATGCCCCATGTATGCGTAACATATCAGAATATACTCTATCTCATGCATATTTAAAAAGGGCAAATACAAAATAAAATAAAGAAACTCCCTGATTCTTATTTGTCCCATTAATAATTATATTTAAGACTTAGTCTTGTCTATTTTCAGAATCCACAAACTTTTATTCCTTTCCTTTTTAAAAACACCCCTGGTCCATTTCTATTTTTGATTCTGAGGTTGAATCTCATTAAGTTGCTGAGGCTGAACTCAAAATTTTATCCTCCTGCCTTAGCTTCCAGAGTAGCTGGAATTACAGGACTACACCTCCATGTCAGTTCAGTTACTCTGCATCAGGGTCAACAGTTTTATCCAACAAGTTACATTCACTTCATTCACGATAAAGAGTTTGTAAATTGTAAAACAATTGCAAAGAAAAGTGAATTTGATTCATCCCTTCCAACCCATATGTAGGGAAACATAACCCAATTAATACTTAAGGACATTAGACTACAGTGACCGGATGGAAATCTATTATTTGGCCCATTTCTGATATGGAGGCAAGCTACTTAAAGCCTACATACTGTAACCTCAGACTGGAATAAGTATTTCCACACACCTTACTCAGCTAGACATATCCTATTGCAGTGTCATTTAGCATCTGACCCTTTAGCATTTATCTCTCTGATATCATTTCCTTTAATTCTTCTCCAAAGGCATTCCAATCTGTGACATCGATGTTAATGTGACTCTTGAGCAACCCCTCTCCCAATACACACAAGTGTGATTCTTTGGTATGTGCTGCTTTCTATACAGACCTGCTTGGTTGCCTTCCTCTTCAGGACTTAATGTCAAAATAAATTTTCAATAAGGCATTTCTTTCCAAGCTATTTAAAACTTAAACCTCATCTCCAGTCTCTGCCCTCTTGCACTTCTTTTCAATTTCCCTGCTTAAATATTCTAAAAAAAAATCACGCTCTATTATGTCATGTATTTCACTTATTTATGTGCTGGCCATTTTCCTTTCTGATTTGGATCCTGACCTTTCCAAGAAGAGATATTTTCAGCCGGGTTTACTGCCATGTTTTTTAGGTTATTATTTGTCATAGATGAAGCAATTGTTCATGAAACAATTGTTCATGAAACAAATGTTAAATGAATTTTCATTCAAATTATCACACCCTCAGGGTAAACATCCACAAAGAGAAAAGGAATCATTTCAAAGTTACTCTCAAGTACTCAGACTTCCAATATTTGCCTACCAATTTCCATATTATGGCATGTCTCCAAGTATCCCTCAAGACACAAGGCTATTTCGCTCATCATATTTTCCCTTCATACTTTATAGTATATTAGTCAGTATTCATTGTTTGGGGTGATTTCAGGCTGTCCTTAGATTTCAACCATTTATCCCTCTCTCTGAAAATTCCTGCTCAATTGTGATCACTAATTGTCCAGCAGCATTCAGGTTATCCTGTTTTGGAAGCTGTTTTTGAACTTTCAGTGACTTCCAAATGCCACTTATGCCTGTCATTTACAACATCCCAGCACATATGACACTGCAAGATGGCCCAGTTTCTTGCAGTTATTGTGTAAGTACTAAGTGTTGCTCTACCTGGAATGAAACAATGATTTGGATGATATCTGTATCTCAGATAGAAATCCTAAACTAAGAACCATACTATTCTACATTGGAACAGAGGAAACACTCTTTCTGTTTACTCCTCCCCTCTCTTGTTCAATCCTAGAGGACACTAGAATTTCAGATCAATTTCCTACTTTAAGCATTGCACATCTGCTCCCCTAAGTTCATGTCGAAGGCAGAAGCATAGCTCTAACCTCCCACAAATCCAATCATCATCTCCATAGTCAAGTTTCTGTGACTTTCACAGTATTTTTCCATAAAGAGTGCATTTTCTTCAACAGATTCTCCAGGAAAAGAACCATTCATTGGAGAAGTAGAGAAAAAATAGTTCCATATTCAGAACTTCACATAGGAAAGGGCCAGGATAAGAGATAAATTCACCCCATTGAAAATAACAGGGTCATTGTATGTCCTTTTCTCCCTTCAGAGGTTTGTCAAATCTGGGAAGCCTGAGACTTGCAACCCAGAAGAGATTCTGAATGGGAAACAGAGGGAGTCATTCATTCCCCAAGGAAACAGACCCATGTTGATTAACTTTGTTCTTTGCAGACATGGATCTTCAGAGGCAAAACTTACCCTGTGCCGTTCAGCAGCACTTTCGATTGGCGAGTGTCAGTGAGCTTCATGCTCCTGGGAGTTAGATCAGAGCAAACACAGGAGATTCTTGTCTTCTTCACAGAAGATTTTTTTCATCTCCTTATGAGCCCCACCCATGTGTTCCTCAGAGAGACTGGCAAGGGATGCCAGTTCCTTCAAACGGATATTTGTTTTAAAGTCTCTCTTCTCTACCATCTGCTTACATACAGAGCAGGGAGCAAGAACTGGGATGTCATGCCAGCCAATGTAGAGACAGGGCCTGCAAAAGCTGTGGCCACAGACTAAGGTGACTGGGTCTAGGAAGTACTTCATGCAGATAGGGCAGGAGATTTCCTTCTGGAAGACTTGCACGATTTGGAATCCATGTTTCTGAGGAGGAACAAACAGGTCATTTCTGGACTTGCTTTGGCAATAATGTTCGGAAGACCCATGCATGGAGAGTAATAATTATTATTATTTTCTCAAAAATTCTTATGAAAGCAGGACAAATTCCATCCTATGACACAAAAGAGTAACTGATGCACAAGAAGAGCCTTCAGTTTTATATAGACATTATTCTGACTAGATGACTCACATCCCTTCCACAATGAGTTCCCTCTCACACCAGAATAGAAATTTGTTTAAGTATTGATCTTCTGCATGTAGGTATGGGACTTGGGTTATAAGTGGTCTCCAAAGAATCATAATTGTCCCCATTCCTCTTTCTATTAACTGGCAAATGGATGCAGGAGTAGGGGAGAAATGCTACTTGGGCCAATGAAGTCTAAGAAGGTGACAAGAAAGTTCTATAAAGTACCCTTAGAGAGCAGGACACAGAAACCCAGCTCTTTAAAAGTGAAAACAAGACAAACAAACAAAAACTCCCAAATGAACCAAACAGAACAAAATTCCACACAAATTAAAACAATCTAGGTTTCTGCATGGCAAAGAAATGAGAGAAACCAGGGTCTTTTTTTTTTTTCAATCTTGAGGATCAAATTAATTTCTGCCTAGTTACAAACTCCGAACAATGTAATATTTTTAAAATTAATATGTTATTTTCCTCACACCCCTACTTGGTGCGTACTCTAACAATTTTAATCCTGATTTCTGGGCAGGAAAATTGGAGCACAATTAAGATTACATGTGCTTTTTCACTTTTTAATACAAAAGAGAAGATTTATTTTAATCTAAAATATTTGTAATCATGTCTTAACTGAAATCTTTATTTTGGCAATGCTGGGTAGTTGACCTTCCTGTTCTTAATAACAGTGATGAATTTAGGAGGAAAATAAGAAAATCTTGGAATTGCCAGTACACTTCAGAGGTTATTCAGAATCATTAACTGGAAATTGTTTTACAACTTAAGATGCAAGAAATGAAAGACAATCAGCCTCATAAAATTATGCCTTGAAATAAATCATTGGTTGAACACTTGGCCTCTGTTGTGTGGTGTAGGATATTTCAGGGAGACTTCTCATCTCCCCTATTGCCGCTGTTCAGTAATTCTCACCATTGTCTTAGCCATTTAAAATCAAGTAGAAAAACTGAAGGCTATAAAGGGAAAGCATTTATAACATTCAACAGTAAATCTTCTAAATACACTCCATGGACTAATATCAATAGAGTATTTAGAGTAGGCCCTCTGGACCTGTGAGGACTGCATCCGTGGAATCAGTCTTGGGGAAAAAAAATAATAATAATGAACCCAAATTGAACAAGAGGAGACTTTTTTCTTGTCATTATTTCTGGAGCAATACAGTATAGTGTAGCTTTTACACTTATTAGATTGCATAAACAACCTAGAGATGATTTAAATTGTATAGATTGTGTGTAAATACTGTACCATTTCATATAAGGGACTAAAGAATCCAAGGAGTTTTGTATCCACAAGATTTGTGGAAGAGATCCACCTGATACCAAGAGATGACTGTATTATAATAAAGCTGAGACAAATAGTAATGATTGTGTAAGAAAAAAAACATTAAATTGCTCTAAAAGTTTAAGAGCAAAATTAAATTCCATATATGAGGCAGAAGAGAAAATAATTTTCATCCAAGATACTATACTCCATTATGTAAAGATTTTTAAAAACTTTTTACTGTTAGTCTTTTGAGGAACTACAAATTTGAAAATAAAACATTTACCATTTATACAAAAGGATTGTTTAAAGTACTAAAGATTGAACATAGAGCCTCACACATGCTACTCAAGCATTCTCACAGTGAGCACACCCAGCCTTTTTTGTTTTGAGACCAGATCTCGCTAAGTTGCCAAGGCTGACCTTGAATTTGCAATCCTCCTACTTCAGACTCCAAAATTGCTTTAATTACAGGTGTGCCCCACCATGTCTGGTGTAAAGATTTAAAAAACTGGAAGCAGTAACAACTCAGGTCCAGAAACTGGACAGTGAGGAAGGAGGATCCCAAGTTCAAGACCAGGCTTAGCAGTTTATTGAGCTCCTAATCATCTTAGTGAGACCCTGTCCTTAAATAAAAAATAAAAAGGAGCTGGGATGTTGCTCAGAGGTTAAGCATCCCAGTAACCACCACCCCAAAAAAAGAAGATAGAAAAGAATCCTCTGTAATAGAAGATAAAAATGATGAATGAAAAAATAAAAGTATTAAAATGTGAAAATTTCTCTGAGAAGAGAAAATAAACTTTTAAGTTGTTATACTCCCCCAAAGAAATAGGATTCTCAAATACCATAAGGAGGGAGAGATGACCCCTCCCCAAACTCTTCCCCTCCCTGCAAGAGGGAGAGACAGCCCCACCCTAACCACTTCCCCTCCCTAATACTGGAAGGAGGGACTGCTCACCCTAATTTCTCCCTCCCTGGTCATCGCTGGCCAGCTATAATAAAAGCTTCTTTTGGCTTTACATGAAGGAATTGGATGATCTTGTTTTCATCAGGTATAACAAAGTCACTGAAGTTTTAATTTCAGAAAATCAAAAAAATACATTTTAAATGTCCTTAGAAAAGAAAAAATAAGCTTATTAAAGCAATAGAGTAATAATTAATAAGGTAGGTTTTCTCATATGAACAAACAAAAAAGGCTAGGTGCAGTGGCACATGCCTAAGATCCCAGAAGCTCTGAAGGCTGAGGGAGGGAGAGGGGGAGTTCAAAGCCAGCCTCAGCAAAAGCGAGGCACTAAGCAACTTAGTGAGACTAAATAAAATAGAGAAGAGGGCCAGAGAAGTGATTCAGTGACCCAGTGCCCCTGAGTTCAATCCCTGGTATCCAAAAACAAAACAAAACAAAAAGGGACAAGATTCATAAATAAATCTATTTGTTTATTCTGGGGGATGGCCTTAATTCAAAAGTCATAGGAGAACAGCTCTCAGTCTTAAACCTCCAATATGTTTGAAATTTTTTATGACTAAAAATAAATAACAGACATAATCTAAGAAAATTGTAAATTAAATGTTTCCTTCCAAAATATGATGTGGAATATTTGAACGTGATTCCAATGAGGAAGAACTGTTCTTTCTCCAGTTTTCTAAAATGTTATGACCTGTGGGAGTCCCTGAAAAGCGGTGGTGCTCCCATGTGGCACTTTCATGATCCAGGCACCCTCCCTGTGTTGTGCCCTCATTTTCTCATGTTCATCTTTATGGCTCTGCCAAGTGTGTTTGCTATCATTTCCTCACAGCATAGGTGAGGAAATCAAGGAAACTGAAAGCCTATATAGTATGACAAAGTGATGGAGGTGGCAAAATTTATGTGTTAAAAATTGCAAGAAATTCCTAAAAGGAACATTCAGAGAATAACTTCAATAGAAGATTGAAGAATGATAAAGTATAGTAAATTAAAAAGATGAAAAAGAGCTGTTGTCACTCTAGAAAATAGGAAATAAAATTGGGTGCATGCGATAGAGGATATTTAATAAAGGGAACCCTAACAATATCATTACCAAGGTGAAGTTAACCAGCTCCTGATTTGTAGATCAGAGAGATCCAGAAATCCTCACTTCAATATTTTATTGTGTTACTCATCATCACCTTTCCGTAGCCATCCCCAATTTTTAGATGGTTACAGATTACTGTTAAAGACCGAGGCTACAAACTGAAGTTTTTGAAGTTACTTTTTACCTTCTACAATATTTCTTTTCAAGAGCATCCCATCCAGAAATTTAGGCTATTTTCATACATGACACCATAAACTTCAAAAAATCCTATAAAAATTATAAAATTCAAAGCAATAATAGAAATTAACATTCCATATTTTAGGAGAAAACTGAAAATAATCTTTTTGTTACTTAGACATATTGCCATTGACCTGGAAAAGATGCTTAAAATTACATTGTCTTTTTTCTTTTGAAATTTTTCATTAAAGAAATATGAGTTCATATCCACAGAATTCCGTACTCACCTGAAGATTATATTAATCAATCTCAACAAACTTACTGGAAAAGACAGCAAATCCAGTAAGTGATTCTGTGTTCTCTGGGCTCTCTGGGCTTTCTGGATGGCAGCTGAAATTTTCAGGCCTCCACAGTTCAGCAGACTCAAATGCTTATGAACAGAAATCCTCCTCTTTGATGGAAGCTTTTATATCCAGATGCCTGCAGCCCCGCCCTGATTAGATCATGACAAAAGTGCCGGGGAGGGACATGCCTCTCAGCATTGATTATATGATTTCTTTCCTGATTTCCATAAATAGCTCACTACAAATAGTCTCCAGTGGTGATTTAATCTTGTAATTGGCTTTCACACAGGTCACACCCAAATACCTACTCCTGTCTGTTTCAGGGGTCCCATATTAGACTCCCATTCCATGCCCCACCTCTGACCATATTTGAACTTTATACTTGCATATGTATCCTTTCTTTCCTTGGAAATTTCTGCCTTCTCTTTACTATGGCCTAGGATTTGATATCATCTTTATCTTTTGGGTGGTTCTTTAAAGTCCATCAGCCCTGATCAATTTCTACAAACTCTAGATATTAAGGTGGCATTTCAGATCAAAATATGAATGATTCTGGGGTCTTTAGGAGAATGAGTCGAAAGGGTTAAATGCCTGTATTCTGGATCAATTAACTGTGAGCTTGGGAAAACAGAAATGAGTAATAGATTTTTTAAATTCCAGATGATTTTGTTAAAAGCGTAATTTGATCAAACTCAAATGACTCAAAAGGATCTCTTCATGGAAACAAAAGATAATTTGAAAAACAATGTTGAACTGTATCTGAGTTCAAAGAAGTAATTCACCGAACAGTCCAACAATAGGATATAAATGATAAAAGACTAAATTAATGGACTCTTTAAATATGTTGTTATCTTTATGATACTGCCATTTACTGGTGAAGAGTTCTGCATCCTAAATGTTGAAGTTTGAACATTAGAGAAGCACGCCAAGGCAAGTATATTAAGGAGGTTTTATTTAAAGGTAATAATAGAGACTTCTCCCAGGAGGGAGAAGGGGGCCACGTCTGGTGTTCTAGAGTCTCCAGAAGTGAAATGCCCTACATTTTTTATAGGTTAGGGTCTCTTTTGTTCTCCTGTTCTTTCCCCCCTTATCTCTCTCCTTCCTACCTATGTGACTAGGCCATGGCAAAGAAGGTGCTAAGTACATGGGGGAAAGGCCACAGGGTGGATTCAGGCAGGTAGAGAACCAGGGGGAATTAATTAGCAACTCCCTGACTGCAGCTTTTTGGGAGGGGCAGTTAAGCAGGTAAACTTGGTGATCAAAAGGGTTTTAGAGACACTGACATTCCAATCTCCCAGGGGTGGTTTTCAACTTCTCAGACTCTGATGGCCTCCATTCCTTGATTTGACCAGATTCCCTAACCTTATTCTACACTAACTGCCTGTTAACAATTCTGGCTTCATCCTGACGGGCTGCACTCAGCAGGATGAACATGCAGCCAGGTTATGTGACCCCTGCCTCTAAAGACATTAATCAGAAAAATAGCATTCTTGACATTTTTTAATGTAGTACAAGCCTAACTATTTCCTCCTTATGTGTTGTTATTTTCAGTTTGCTGTCCATAGGTTAAGAGAAAAGTAAAAAATACGTATAAATATGTTTGATTAGATAATGACTCCAGTACAAGTCTATAGCTTACTCCTAGAGTAGACAATAGGGAAAATATCACTGAAATCAGGCCCATTTCCTTTTCATCATTGTGAAAAATGCCCCCTGTGAAAACATCATCCAAAATAACTTAAGCATTAGAGGAAATGCATGTATGCTTTTTTCCTACCTGTGACTTTCTGTTTGGGTGTTGTGAGGACATGAACCCCCTTTATCCCTGTCCACAATATAGAATGATATATTTACAGAATAAATGCATTTACAAAATAAATGCACAATATTTATTTTGTTTTCAGGTTGTGATTAAGCCAGTCATTTTCCTGGTTTGAGGAAAGCTTTGCAAATGAAATAACATAGGATGCCCAATAGCTTCAGGTGCGATGCAGCTTGAGGTACTGGCCAGTATGCCTTGATGGCACAGCTGCAGAGGTAGCCAGGACCACAGACTGGTTGCTGGGTGCAGGAGATCTTTAGTCATCAGTGGCTTCTAGATATTGCAGTAGGCCAGTAACTGGCTGAAAGGAACAGGGCTGCACCATTTCTCCCTTGATTTCGTCCCCTCCCAGCACACCAGTTTTTAATTTAGATCATTAGCTTTCTTGGCAGTCATTGGTCCAATTAGCCCATGGGCTTTCACTATTTAAGGGTAATTCCTCTGCCATTTGCTCTCTTTCATTTCTCTCCCCTTCCCCTCCCCGCCCTCACACACTCTTACACTCTGTTTGGCTGCTAATAAGATCTCTTGCATGAGTTCCTGCGTCTGGCTGGAGTGGTTTTCTGGGTGCTTTCGTTGGTGCCAAAACTTGGGATGGGCTCTTCTACCACTACGTAGGTGAGTGGAGCACCATCCGATACCCCAGACTGCCCCCCACTCCCCTGGACGCTGGTCTCACCTTCCATTAGCCCAGACGTTCAGCTCCACATCCACCACCATCTTCAGAGTGAGTTTTCCCCTAGGGTCAACTTAAACACTTCTCTGCTGACCTGAGTTGCAACCGTTGATTGTCTGGTGCCCTCAAGGTGGCTGAGGAGTGGGGGTTCCCCCAGCCATGACTTTCACAGTTATACCTGGCCCCTTTAGTTGATCTTTGCTGATGGGTGGGTCCCTGATCTTTATGGTGGAGACTCTCTCAGGTTGAGGTTAAAATCCTGATGTTGGGTCCTAACCCTGCTCTGAGACCCATGCCTTTTGGCCCAAGGGACCCTGGGGGTTCCCCCATTGGTCTCTATGACCCTCATGACTGTGCTGTCTTCTCGTCTCCAGGCCTGGCTGTTCTCCACCATGGGATCTGGGTCTTTCATCCTGCCAGGCCCTTGGGAATACCTTCACCTGCTGCCTACCTATACAACTTCTGTGAGCGAGCAGGCAAATAGAAAGAGATTTTTTATCTTCAAGTCCTTTCTTTCTTGTGCGTTAAACTTGATCTTTGCTTTTCCTCCAAATCTGGACACCTCCTTTTGGCTTCTCCTCCCCATCTGATTTTGACCCAGCTGATGAACCACCCCCATACCATTTTTCTGTGGAGTTTTCTCCCTCATACCATCTGCTTCACTCTGCTTCTATCCTGAAACTCCAGAGGGACAGCAGCTACACATGACTTATTATTTTTCCCAAAGCTACCCAGACATAAAAGATAAATTGAGGTGGTTGGATAAAAGGCCCCTTGCCCCACAGCAAGAAGTTCTAACATGTCAGGGTCCAGCCCTAGCATGGGTCATGGAACAGCTCAGTGAGGGGGAAGGCATCAGCGAGGAGGAGAATAAAACAACACAGACTTGTTGGCAAGGATCTGGTGAAAAGGGTACACTCCTACATTGCTGGTGGGAGTGCAAGTTGGTGCAGCCACTCTGGAAAGCAGTGTGGAGATTCCTTAGGAAACTTGGAATGAATCCACCATTTGACCCTGCTATCCCACTCCTTGGCCTAGACCCAAAGGACTTAAAATCAGATTACTACAGTGATGCAGCTACATCAGTGTTCATAGCTGCCCAATTCACAATAGCTAGATTGTGGAACCAACCTAGATGCCCTTCAATAGATGAATGGATAAAGAAACTGTGGTATATATACACAATGGAATATTACTCAGCCATAAAGAAGAATAAAATTATGGCATTTGTAGGTAAATGGTTGATGTTGGAGCCTGTTATGCTGAGATTAGCCAATCCCAAATATCCAAGGGCCGAATGGTCTCTCTGATAAGTGAATGATGATGCATAATGCGGGGTGAAGGGGGTGGCAAGAATGGAAAAAGGCTAGATAGCATAGAGGGAAGGGAGGAGTGGAGTCGGGGTAGGGGAGTAATAACAATGTGTGACAGACATCATTGCCCTGTGTACATGTATGAATGCACAGATGGAGTGACTCTACTTTGTGTCCAAACAGAGAAACAATAGCTGTACTCCATTTGTGTTCAATGAATCAAAATTAAATAAAAAAATTTAAAAAAAAACAGACTTGAAGATCTGAGGCTAAGTTCTAAGTTCTGACTTTACTGTTTCACACATGATCTATATATATTCATTCACCTTGAGTACATTCTCCTGAGGTTACATAAAAAAGCAGGTGGTGCAAACTCTGAGGGAGTATGATGGGTATTAGTATAATCAAAATAAGATAAGTTTTCCTATTCCTCTAAGAAAAACATCAAGAAACCTTTCATTCATTCTGGTTTTCATCTTACTAGGAACAATAAGAACTGAAGCCATCCTCATAAATTATATAGGCTAGCACATCATAGTTTAAAGTTGAGCCAAGAATAACAGCCATATGAAATAACCACATTTTTGGCATTTCTCTCAAAGGCAGATATGAAGCATAGCACCTTTTAATCCATCTATTGTATATAAAGTGGAACTTTTTGTTAATTAGCTAAACGACCTCTAAGAAAAGCACTTCTTATTTTCTTTTATAACTTCTGTCAAAAGGAAAGGGAGACCTATATCTAAGGGCTTTAAAGATTATTCTATAGGGGAGAGTTATAGCTTCCCATCAATCTTATATGCCACCCACTGTGGTCCCTGAACTGTGAAAACAGTTTCACTAAGAGAGGGGGCACATCCTGGTTTGGGCTAAAACAGCCAGGCAGTCTGGCTGCATTAGGCTAACTGAGAGTGTTGGTCATAATTCTAAGGATGAACAACAACTCTTGTTGATCTGTCCCACAACATCTTTCTTTTAAGGTAATATTACATATGAAATCAATTAAGGCTTGAGCGGTGTTATTTTTATGCTCCAAATCACTGAGTGTCTGATTTTCTACCAAAATCTTTAAATGCAAACATCCAAATATTACACCATTAACAGTAAGAACACAAAAACAAGGAGCATACCATGTCCACATTTCCCAGAAGATTAGACTGTGCAAGAATCATTAGTCCCAGTGGAACAGTGTCAAGCACTGAGGGGAACAGTGGTGGGTGTGGCACTAACAGTGGCATTCAAGGTGTATAACGGAAGGGAGAAAAAAAATTAAAATGCCAAATGCTTAGCCAAAGCTTTTCAAAACCTGCCCAGCCAGCCACCACTAGGGGCACCATAGCTCCCAGAAGACTCCAGGTCCATGCTTCAGGTGTGGAAAAGAGGGCCACTGGGCACGAGCCTGCCCCAACCTCCGGCAGCTCCTGGGTCCTTGTCCAAAATGCCATCAACCGGGACATTGGGCAGTGGATTGCCCTGGTGCTCAGAAGTGCCAGGTCACCTTCACCCCCTTTCCCCAGTAATTTACTGGCATTGGCAATGGATGACTGAAGGAGCCTGGGACTTCTATACCCAATGACCATCACTGCTCAGGAGCCCTGGTGACCCTTATGGTGGCAGGCAGGCAGTTCCTTTTCCTTATAGATACTGGAGCCACCTTTTCAGTGCTGTGGGAGTTTTGAGGACCCACTTCCCCTGCCAAATCCTCTATGTCAGGATAGAGGGAAAACCATACCATTCCCTCCAAACTCCTCTCTAGTTTCTAACTCCCAGGCCTCTTCTAACCACTACTCATCCACCCCAGTGGGACCTCTCCATCTTAGGCTAAAGTCCATCAAGCCCTCCACCCTTCTTCCCGTTCCAGAGGCTGAGGACCAGAACACTGAGGCACTGGAAAACCACACCCAGCCATGAGCACTGGACTGCCAGCTACATTCTTGCCTCCCCTGCTCCCTGTCTGTCATTTTCCTAATTATCGGATTTTTTTTTTTCCCAATAGATCTGTTCAGGTGCCAGCCATTTCCTCCCTCCCAGATTGCCCACGGGACTACCAGAGAACTCCTACTGTCCCCAGTGATGTTGTACCCATTTTATATATGTTCATAGCCGATGCTCAGAGAATCCACTACTCAAGTTATCAATCAGCTTGTAAAGAATTGGAGCCTGGCTACAAGTGCACTCCCCAGAGGAACTATCTGGACCCCAACCCCCCACCTGCTACAATGACCTCTCCATCCCCTGAATTAGCTCTATGCCCACACTCAGCAGGAAGCAGTTACTGAAGATGGATCTTCACACATACACTCAAAGGGGTTTTCTTATAAGAACAAAAATGGGGGAATGAAAGGAACAGGGCTCCAGGCTTCTCCCTTGATTCTGTCCCCTCCCTACACACCAGTTTTTAATGTAGATCATTAGCTTTCTTGTCAGTCATTGGTCCAATTAGCCCATGGGTTTTCACTATTTAAGGGTAATTCCTCTGCCATTTGCTCTCTTTTCTTTCACCCTTTTCTCTCTTTTCTCTCTCTCTCTCTCTCACTCTCACTTTCTTTCTCCCTCTCACCTCTACACTGTGTTCAGCTGCTAATAAGATCTCTTGCATGAGTTCCTGCGTCTGACTGGAGAGGTTTTCTGGGTGCTTTCAGTGGCAATGAAGTAGCTTTTTGAGGTTTTAGTGTTATACTCAACAAGAATCAAAAACTCATCCAAGCAGTTCAGGTAGAAACCAAGGAAGCCTTTATTGAACTGGCCAGCAATGACCACCCTGGAAGCCTAAAGCAGTGTACTACAATGATACACCCTAACAGTTATTTTGGGGGGTATATGAAGGGAAAAAACACAAGCAGGTGGAACATTCAGTTACAATGTTATCAATCAGTGCAAGCAAGCCATGATACAGAAGCAAATGTTGCAGTTAGTTTAACTCAGTCAACACCCGTGTTCCTCTTTTGTTCTCAGAAAATGGGCTAATTTTGACTTCCTAGACATCTTAAAATGACTGCTGAGGACAAAATGGATTCTCTACTGTTCACTTATTACATTCCCCACTGGTCTTATGGGAATAAACAAATCCTCGTTATTAGATATCTGTATCTGTCTTCTAGATCCTCAGCAGTGGATGTGTAACAGCAAGTTTTACAGATTGAATTCTCTACTGAATATAGTGCCTAGCACAGTTTGTAATGTAGGGGACAATTAGAAGTATTTCAAAAATGATGACAAGAGGACCAATGATGGCACCAATTATCGTGGTGAGCCAAGGAGACCACGAGAATAGGTGTTCATACCAGTTTTCCTGATTTTGTTGGGCTTCTTCCCTTTCCTTCAACCTCTTTCTTACTAATGATAAACTGTCCTTAATCATGCCTGAGTGGTTGGTATAAAAGCAACAATTTTCCCCTAAAGCCATACATAGTCCTCCTTGTTTGAGGAACAGAAGATCCAGTTCTCTTCTCTTTTGTAAAACTACTTCAGCCAGGGAGCTAAGAGATTCTTCTAATTTAGACACTGATTTTTCTAACTCAGCTAGGTCCTGATCTATCTGGGTGCTTAATAGTTTAAAGTTCTGGTCTCCCAGAATCAAAGCTGATGTCCCTATTGCTGTGGAATTGGCAATTCCAAGGGTGGCTAGATGTGGCATGAATATGGGGGCCACCCTTTTAGACCTAGTCATCAACCCAAAATGTTCAAATCCTCCTCCAACATCATAATAGTAAACTTGAGGGACACTATGGACAGTAATATAAAATTCATACCAACTTTGATTTTTCTCTGGTTCAAACAGCCATAAATTCAGACAAGGTATCATTCCAGAAGAGCAAGCAAACCAAACACCTTTTGGAGCTACCAGATAGTTTGTAAATTCTCCAGTGTGAACAAGTTCAGTAAGACAGTAATCCTTATATGGGGAATTAGGTCAAAGTTAGTGGTCCTAATATATAACCCTTGACCTCGTAAATTTCCCAGAGACAACTTTGGACTGTTCCCCATGGGCATATTGAAAAGTTTAGGGATTTAGTTGATACATTTTGGATTTGGGAGAGGGAGATATTAACTTCAATTTCTAATAATATAGGGGCTCAAGATTGAGACATAACCAACATTCAATTGTTAGGTTAGGGGATGTTACATTAAGAAACACAAAGACTGAGTCTAAAGTGGTCAATAAAGGGTTGTGGGGTGCTGAAGGCATCAGTTTTGGGGGTGTTTTATAATTAAGAGTTATGAGTGGAAATGTGTTTGGGAGTTGCCCAGCAGATTGAGTGGTTGGGAATGGATCGGCAGCAGGAATGGGCTGGTATACATCTTTCTTTGAGGGCTGCATGGGGGTGTAACATTCCTGGTCGAGAAAACTAATAGGGCCCATGGGAGTTTTAAGGTCATTTTTTTTTTT
>JAJEJO010040100.1:0-12089 GCA_020662805.1 Glaucomys volans | reverse complement strand
AACCATGTTCCACAGTATTAGCAGAGACTATATAGGGGGTCAATGACTTACATGAATTCCCCACCTAGCAGATACAGGGTGTCCTCTAAGTCAATGGCTAGTGTCAATGGCCGCTTCTTTTGTGCAGTCCACTCCCTTTTAAAGGGGAGACCCTGGCAACTATAATGCATGTAACAGTCTTTCTAGATATATCTTTCACCATATCATAATAGATCCTGATCACCTTGTTCAATCAGTGTCACCAGTCTTATGTTGTTCAAAAATTTTTACAAATCTATTTTTAACTCATTGAAGTATATATAAAATCTATTCCAAGTTTTCTAAGGAATCTCCACACTGCTTTCCAGAGTGGCTACACCAACTTGCAATCCCACCAGTAATGTAGAAGTGTACCCTTTTCACCACATCCTCACCAACACCTGTTGTTGCCTGTATTTTTTTTTTTAATTTACTTATTGATTCATTGAACACAAATGGAGTACAGCTATTGTTTCACTGGTTGCACACAAAGTAGAGTCACACCATCTGTGCGTTCATGCATGTACACAGGGCAATGGTATCTGTCACACATTCTGTTATTATTTTTACCCCCCACCCACCCCCACCCCTCCCTTCCCTCTATGCTATCTATCCTTCCTCCATTCTTGCCACCCTTCCCCCCACCACATTATGCATCATCATTCATTTATCAGAGAGACCATTCGGCTTTTGGATTTATGTGATTGGCTGATCTCACTTAGCATAACAGTTTCCAACATCATCCATTTACCTACAAATGCCATAATTTTATTCTTCTTTATGGCTGAGTAATATTCCATTGTGTATACATACCACAGTTTCTTTATCCATTCATCTACTGAAGGGCATCTAGGTTGATTCCATAATCTAGCTATTGTGAATTGAGCAGCTATGAACATTGATGTGGCTGCATCACTGTAGCAATCTGATTTTAAGTCCTTTGGGTATAGGCCAAGGAGTGGGATAGCAGGTCAAATGGTGGATCCATTCCAAGTTTTCTTTCCAAGGAATCTCCACACTGCTTTCCAGAGTGGCTGCACCAACTTGCCCTCCCACCAGCAATGTATGAGTGTACCCTTCTCCCCACATCCTTGCCAACACCTGTTGTTGCCTGTGTTCTTAATAAAAGACATTCTAATTGGGATAAGATGAAATCTTAAGGTGGTTTTGATTTGCATTTCTCTTATAACGAGGGATGTTGAACATTTTTTCATAAATCTGTTGATTGCTTGTAGATCTTCCTCTGTAAAGTGTCTGTTCACTTCCTTGGCCCATTTATTGATTGGGTTATTGGTGTTCTTGGTGTAAAGATTTTTGAGTACTTGGTAGATTCTGGAGATTAGTGTTCTATCTGAAGTGTGTGTGGCAAAGATTTTCTCCCACTCTGAAGGCTCTCTCTTCACATTGCTGACTGTTTCCTTTGCTGAGAAGAAGCTTTTTAGTTTGACTCTATCCCAATCATTGATTCGTGCTTTTATTTCTTGCGCTTTGGAATCAATCTAACAAAAGATGTGAAAGACCTCTACACTGAGAACTACAGAACACTAAAGAAAGAAGTTAAAGAGCATCTGAGAAGATGGAAAGATCTCCCATGTTCTTGGATAGGCAGAATTAATATTGTCAAAATGGCCATACTTCCAAAAATGCTCTACAAATTCAATGCAATTCCAATTAAAATCCCAATGATGGACCTCATAGAAATAGAGCAAGCAATCATGAAATTCATTTGGAGGAATAAGAGACCCAGAATTGCTAAAGCAATCCTTAGCAAGAAGAGCAAAGCAGGGGGTTTCACAATACCAGACCTCCAACTATACTACAGAGCAATAGTGACAAAAACAGCATGGTATTGGTACCAAAATAGGCAGGTAGATCAATGGTACAGAATAGAGGACACAGAGACAAACCCAAATAAGTACAGGTATCTCATACTTGACAAAGGAGGCAAAAACATGCAATGGAGAAAAGACAGCCTCTTCAACAAATGGTGCTGGGAAAACTGGAAATCCATATGCAGCAAAATGAAACTAAACCCATATCTCTCACCCTGTACAAAACTCAACTCAAAGTGGATCAAGGACCTAGAAATCAGACCAGAGACTCTGCACCTAATAGAAGAGAAAATAGGTCCAAATCTTCATCATGTTGGCCTAGGACCAGATTTCCTTAACATGACTCCCAAAGCGCAAGAAATAAAAGCACGAATCAATGATTGGGATAGAGTGAAACTAAAAAGCTTCTTCTCAGCAAAGGAAACAATCAGCAATGTGAAGAGAGAGCCTCCAGAG
Organism: Glaucomys volans; assembly: GCA_020662805.1. Lineage (NCBI taxonomy): Eukaryota > Metazoa > Chordata > Mammalia > Rodentia > Sciuridae > Glaucomys > Glaucomys volans. The sequence continues at coordinate 9,783 of JAJEJO010040100.1, read as the reverse complement.
TGGGAGAAAATCTTTGCCACACACACTTCGGACAGAGCACTAATCTCCAGAATCTACCAAGTACTCAAAAATCTTTACACCACGAACACCAATAACCCAATCAATAAATGGGCCAAGGAAATGAACAGACACTTTACAGAGGAAGATCTACAAGCAATCAACAGATTTATGAAAAAATGTTCAACATCACTCGTTATAAGAGAAATGCAAATCAAAACCACCTTAAGATTTCATCTTACCCCAATTAGAATGTCTTTTATCAAGAACACAGGCAACAACAGGTGTTGGCGAGGATGTGGGGAAAAGGGTACACTCATACATTGCTGGTGGGAGTGCAAGTTGGTGCAGCCACTCTGGAAAGCAGTGTGGAGATTCCTTAGAAAACTTGGAATGGATCCACCATTTGACCCTGCTATCCCACTCCTTGGCTTATACCCAAAGGACTTAAAATCAGATTGCCTCAGTGATGCAGCCACATCAATGTTCATAGCTGCTCAATTCACAATAGCTAGATTATGGAATCAACCTAGATGCCCTTCAGTAGATGAATGGATAAAGAAACTGTGGTATATATACACAATGGAATATTACTCAGCCATAAAGAAGAATAAAATTATGGTATTTGTAGGTAAATGGATGATGTTGGAAACTCTTATGCTAAGTGAGATCAGCCAATCCCAAAAATCCAAAAGCCGAATGGTCTCTCTGATATATGAATGATGATGCATAATGTGGGGGGGAAAGATGGCAAGAATGGAGGAAAGATAGCTAGCATAGAGGGAAGGGAGGGGTGGGGGTGGGTGGGGGGTAAAATTAATAACAATGTGTGACAGATACTATTGCCCTGTGTACATGCATGAATGCACAGATGGTGTGACTCTACTTTGTGTACAACCAGTGAAACAATAGCTGTACTCCATTTGTGTTCAATGAATCAATAAGTAAATAAAAGAAAAAAAAATGTACAAATAAATACAAAAATCTTTTTTAAATTTGTGCATGGTGGTGCACACCTGTAATTCCAGTGGCTAGGGAGGCTGAGGCAGCCTCAGCAAAAGCAAGGTGCTAAGTAACTCAGTGAGACCCTGTTTTTAAATAAAATACAAAATAGGGCAGGGGATGTGGCTAAGTGGTTGAGTGCCCTGAGTTCAATCCCCAGTACCAAAAGTAAAAACAAAAAAACAAACAAAAAAATGAAAAACCTATGCTTTTTTTATGGTCTTTTAAAATGTTTCTTGGAGATCAATTTGCTAAACCCACATAGTTTACCTTTAAGGGCAAACAAGGAAAAATATTTGGCAGTTAAAAGTGGGAACACCTCATATCCAAACCATTACCAATACATTCACATAGTGCTGAAACACAGCCTTATTTTAGATAGCTTGTTTTAGAGAACTTCAATTGATATATTAACCTGACCTGATTTAAATAATGTGATGAAATTTATTTCATGATATCTTCTGTTTATGTGATGCAAATATTAAACCACTTTTACAGCCAGTCATTTAAAACAATAATTTTGTTAAGTAGAAAATGCAACCTATCATATCTTAAAGAAGTTGCTATTTTTACTACTGAGACAGCACTTAAGTTGATTTGCATAGTTACATTTGCATATGCAACCTCTAAAATAGGGGAACTCTGAAATATGGAATGTTGATATTTTAAGAGATAATTATTAAAACTATCATCTTGTTAATTTAATTATATTTTTTAGATAAGGATATTTTTGGCATAAAACATTTCATTTGAATGAAAGCTAAAATAATTTAAAGAGAACTGCATCATATACTACATAACTTTTTTTCATTGTTTTGAATTACTGTCATAGCAGACAGTAATGAGAGTTACTTCTACTAACACACTCCTCTAATCATTGTGATAGATTTTGTTTGCTTTATTATGTAGTCCCAAAATACCTCATTTTAACTGAATTAGGAGTGAGGTATTATCCAGTGAAATGTACTTTTTCTTTTCAGTTTAGGCATTAAATTTTTTCTGCTTATGATGTCTTAAAATTTGTTTTCCTTTTTTATCTCAATGTTAAAAAGATTAGGGGAAATTAATATATAATGTTGACTCTAATATCTATATATCTATATCTCCATCTTTATATATATAGATATATAGATATATAGTTATTGAGAAAGAGAGATATCTAGAACATCAGACATTATATTTGGTTTTCATATGGTGACAGTTCAAGAACCACTGAGGTACAAATCTTCCTTCAACCCAAGGCAAAATGATCACTAGATGTGTTATGTCTTTTTAAACATTTTAATATGGGATTGTAAATTTTATCCAATATTATTTTAGACTGATAAATGCTTACTTTAATCTGTTCTATCTCATCTTTGTTTTGTGCTGTCAATATTGAGTTTTAAGAAAATAGTTTAATAAGTGTCAGAATCATAAGTAAATTAAGAGTTAATAAACTCAGTAATGGTTTAAGATACCTCTACAGTGAGTAACAATTTAAACCATTATTAAATCAATTTTATCCATTCTTGCTCTCTTCTTTGGAATTATTTGATTTAACTTCGGGAAAGTGCTCTAGAGTCATGGCAATTTATTTTAGCTTTCTTATTATAAACCTTTCCATGTCAGACTTGGTACATACCTGTAATTTCAGAGAGTCAAGAGGCTGAGGAAGGAGAATCACAAGTTTAAGGCCAATCAAAGCCTGAGCAACTTATGGAGACGCTGTCTCAAAATAAAAAATTAGAAGGGGTTGGGGATATAGCTCAACAGTATAGTACTCCAAGTTCCATCCTTATTACAGCCAAAAAATAAAATAAAATAAAATAAAAACCTTTCCAGCCCTTCCCCTTATCCCAATGGCATTGGTTCTATTTGATTCATTGCTCTCTGCAGACCCATGTGCACAGAAAAATCTCCCCACCCACGGGTTGGTGGATCATTTATTGATCAAGGTCACATGCATATTTAACCTAAAGCTATCCACTGGAAATCAGGGAAAGTCTGTTCAAGGGCATTTGGGAAAGGTTTTCTCATTAATAATATAAATATACATGGAAGGAAATGTGTTCCTCTTTGCTGAACTTGGTAATTTCTATATATCACAGCTCAAACTGCATTACCTATCTTGCACCATGGGGAAATGGATTTCCAATATACTGGAAAAGGCAAAGCAGAGAGTTGCAAATGATGGCAGGATTGAACTGAAGTATGTTTACAGTTATTTATAGCAGAAAACATTCTCTTGACTATAAAGGTCAAGATCAAATCCGAGATAGCTAAAATCAGTACATAGGGGCTTCTTGACGAACCACATAAAGCGGATTTTGGTACTAATATTCAAGGGTAAAAAGAGAGAACTTGTCCTTCCTATACAATTCTTCATTCCCCACAAGCCCTCTTTCTCTTCTATTTCCTGGCTACACTCTAAGAATTGAGTAATGAGAAACAATATATGCAACATGCAACAGACTCACTCACTAAAATGCTGGGGTGGAATGTTCTTATCCTTTAATTTTGTGACTCCTTTAGGAATGCTGTGTCATTAGTATTTAAATCACTTCATAAATATTTCACTTTAAATACCATTGTAATGTCTTGTGTATGCCTTAATTTGTGTCTAACATAATGGTTTTGTATAGTGAGACAATTTCATCAGGGCACTTATACGATTAAAAAGAGATTTAATAGAGCTCTTTATCTTTACTTTGAGTTGACCATGGAATAGAAAACAAAAAGCCATTTCATTTCTGCAGAAATTGCTTCTTATATTTAGATACTCTGTGTTTTTAAAGAAAAATAAACATATACATGTCTCAAAATACATACAGAGAAAAGCTATGGACACTGGTTTAAAAGAATAATGTAGAAGGGGAAAGCAAAAAGAATTAGGGGGAAAATACTCAAAATCCTAAAGTAGCATTTCATGGGGAGACTGAGTCAAGGGGTAGTAAAAGAATGGACAATAAGAATGAAGGTAAAAATGTGGCGAATTTCTTGGACATTTTTTAAACTTTATTTTCATCAAACTTTTTTCTATTATTCTTCCAATATTGTCATTTTAGGATATTCAAGAATATGTAAAACTTCTCAAGGATAACATTGTTAGCATTTAATTATACACATAATGCAAATTTGAGCCTTTTTTAAATCTTATTTTCTGCTAAAGGTTTATCTGATGGAGACTCAAGAGGTACATTTAATTTCCCTGAGCATCCATTGTACTTTGCATCTTTTATAGTATCAGGACTGTTAAATAATAATTGCTGATTCATTTAAAAATTCCTTTTAAAGATCTGTGTCGTGACAACAGTAAAATCATCTATTCTTGTTTGCACTCAGTTATCATATGCTTAGCCATAGAATAATGGTTTTGACATATTTTAAAATTACACTTAAATATGGGAAAAGAAAATTTGGAGGAAATATGACACCAAATTGCAAACAAGAATAAAACTAAAATTTTTATATGCAGAAATGTTTCAATGCAATTGAAATAATCAAGGCATGTGAGTAAGCCTTTGGAAGAGAAAAACATCAATTTTGTGTTTTTGAAATCTTTGCTTAAAATGGATGTGAAGAAAAAAATGAAAGAAAATTGAAGATATGTGGTTAGAAAGAGTTCCAGAAGGATAGAATAGAGAATCAGAGGAGATAATATTCAAATTAAAAAATGACTGAGTACATTCCAAAGTCAATAAAACATGTGATCCTCATACCATAGGAGTTTATGAAGTCCTGAGAAATGCTTTAAAACTAATTTCTAGATATATATTAGTAACATACAGAGAAGAAATAGGAAAAACTTTAAAAATGCAACAAATCAAAATAAGTTATTGCACAAATGATTAGACATAGTAAACTCCCAGCAGAAGTTTTAGAGCAATAATAGATATTAGAAAATAAAAGCAGTTATAATGTATCTTACAGTTAGAAAAGCAGTTACATCATATTTTATAGTTATAAACCTAAACAAGGCCAAAACAGCCATGTTCACCTACAGGTACAAACAGATCGCAGCTTAATAAGTACCTAAGAGCATACTCTTTGCCTCAAACACTCGAGTCTTAAATTTGGCATTGGGAGCTGAGTTGACTCACCACGGTACTTCCTTCAATACTAGAATCAAATGATCAAAGTTGTTACTTCATTCACAGAACACCCATTTAACATTTGGAAGGACATCTTATGAATATTTTAGTCCAAAACACGTATCTTCTATGTCTCTGTGCTGAAAATTGTCACCAAAAACTTTCTGCTTCACCTGGGGTAAATTGGATCAAGGAGATGAATGACAGGCCCAGTTGTACTGATTTTACTGTCAACATGAAGTCACAAGAAGTAGAAAAATAATAGCTTCATTACATTTTGAGACAGCTGATTGTTATTGTTGGAGAAATGAGGTTGTCATGGAGTGAACTTCATTGAAATTGGAATGTTCTCAAAAAAACACATAAATAAGTGAGATAGTAGGATTCGCCACATAATATTGAATATTAGGTTACATGTGCATGTGGTGCAAATTATCAACACCTTCAAACTATTGACAGTAGAAAAATAGCATTATTATGTGCAATGAAACCATGACTCTCTAATAGTTGATAAAATACTTTATGAAAAGATTATGGGAGAGAGAGTAGAATGAATTGGATATTACTTACCTATGCTCATATATGAATACACTACCAGTGTAATCCCACATAATGTACAACTGAAAGAATAGGAAATTATAATCCATGCATGTATAATATGTCAAAATACATTCTACTGTCATGTATAACTAAAAAGAACAAATAAAATATTTTTAAAAAGACTATGGAAATGCACTTCTATACAGAATTAAGCTGGAAGATAGTAATAGAGATTAAGGAGGAGATGTTATCTAAAAGAAAAATTTGAGAAGAAAATTGATGCCTGAATAAATTGACATAGTGAGGCAGAAATAACAATGATTAATTTGATGAATATTCATTATGTAGAATTATAAGACTGAAAAATGCAGTATGTCTACAGGAGCTTGGTAATTGGAATTGAAAGAGTCTTGGGTTCACAATTGTTTTCAATGACAATAATGATGACATTAAACTTTTAAAGTCAAATATAAGTAACAATTTAAGGAATAGAAATATATCATAAGTCTAAAAAATAAGAAGAAAATGTTAAGAGGAGCAATGCTAAAGAGTAATCAGTTCCAAAGAGGACAAATAAGTAAAAGAAAAAGTAAAGATAAGCAAGATAAATGGATGGTAAGAACAAATCCAAAGTGATGGTGCTGGCAAATCACTAGTTAATAAGGAGATGCTAAGTATGAATTATTTGTTTTCAAATCCACTTACTCCACTTGCAAGAACATAGAAAGAATGAAACTGAAGTGTTGGGGGGAATAAAGTTTATATTGGTGTATTAATACAGACAGACAAAATGGGAAATTTTTAAATAAAAGTAATTCATAGGGCCAATTTTGATTACCACCGAATGAAAGCAGAGAAATGAAAAGTTGTTCTCCATTTGTGGACTATGAATCAAAATGCATTATGCATTATGCTATCATGTAAAACTAAATAGAACATACAATTAAAAAAAGAGAATCCTGCAAAAAAAAATTCACTAGGAGTATTCTACAAATTTTTAAATTAGAATATAACAGCATATACACTTGACAAAATTAGGAGAATTGACAAATTCATATCTTAGTCTGAAGTATTTCAATTGACCTAATTTGTAGATATCAGAAATATACCAGAGCTTGATGGGGTAGAAAATTCTACAACTAGGCCTGAAGTAATATAGGGATTGATAGAAGTTATGCCTTTATTCACAGAATCTTTGATCAATCCAATTGACATTTCTGAGCCTCAGATGTCTCCACTGTGCAATGATTTACCAGCATTATAATTTTTCTGAGCTTGAACTTTCTGATACAATTAATATTATTTTTAATACTTTTGGAATCATATTGATTACATCTGCTTCCAGGAAGATGGAATAAATATATACTTTTCCCCCTTTCTTCAATCAATTACAACTAAAACTCCTGAGAATTATATACAAAATATTATATTTAAGAAGACTCCGAAGGTGGAGAGAATAGACCAGACTAGCCAGGAAGGTCAGAACTCAAGGAACAATGTGAAAGTTTTCCAGGTTTTCATCTTGCCTCAGGTATCGCAGACTATGTAGTAGAAGCTGGCAATATGGAAACGACAATGGGGCAGTCAATACAAGCTGCTCTCGCCAGTGAGTTCACCAGGAAAGAGAAGAATAACCATACAGTAAATGTTTAACCAGTACTTCTCAAATCCAGTCATATACCAGGAATAAGAACAGTGGCTACACCAACAGCCACATCCACACCTGGATCCACACCAGCAGAGACCCAGTGGGAAGCCTGATATTCTATCTTGCCCAGTTGTAATGAGCCGATTAAAATACTACCATCTACTTCAAAGCTGGTGTAAGCTGAGTAGTGAATTTTGATTTTAAGTCCTGCCAGGGGGAACCAGGAACCATGTTCCACAGTATTAGCAGAGACTATATAGGGGGTCAATGACTTACATGAATTCCCCACCTAGCAGATACAGGGTGTCCTCTAAGTCAATGGCTAGTGTCAATGGCCGCTTCTTTTGTGCAGTCCACTCCCTTTTAAAGGGGAGACCCTGGCAACTATAATGCATGTAACAGTCTTTCTAGATATATCTTTCACCATATCATAATAGATCCTGATCACCTTGTTCAATCAGTGTCACCAGTCTTATGTTGTTCAAAAATTTTTACAAATCTATTTTTAACTCATTGAAGTATATATAAAATCTATTCCAAGTTTTCTAAGGAATCTCCACACTGCTTTCCAGAGTGGCTACACCAACTTGCAATCCCACCAGTAATGTAGAAGTGTACCCTTTTCACCACATCCTCACCAACACCTGTTGTTGCCTGTATTTTTTTTTTTAATTTACTTATTGATTCATTGAACACAAATGGAGTACAGCTATTGTTTCACTGGTTGCACACAAAGTAGAGTCACACCATCTGTGCGTTCATGCATGTACACAGGGCAATGGTATCTGTCACACATTCTGTTATTATTTTTACCCCCCACCCACCCCCACCCCTCCCTTCCCTCTATGCTATCTATCCTTCCTCCATTCTTGCCACCCTTCCCCCCACCACATTATGCATCATCATTCATTTATCAGAGAGACCATTCGGCTTTTGGATTTATGTGATTGGCTGATCTCACTTAGCATAACAGTTTCCAACATCATCCATTTACCTACAAATGCCATAATTTTATTCTTCTTTATGGCTGAGTAATATTCCATTGTGTATACATACCACAGTTTCTTTATCCATTCATCTACTGAAGGGCATCTAGGTTGATTCCATAATCTAGCTATTGTGAATTGAGCAGCTATGAACATTGATGTGGCTGCATCACTGTAGCAATCTGATTTTAAGTCCTTTGGGTATAGGCCAAGGAGTGGGATAGCAGGTCAAATGGTGGATCCATTCCAAGTTTTCTTTCCAAGGAATCTCCACACTGCTTTCCAGAGTGGCTGCACCAACTTGCCCTCCCACCAGCAATGTATGAGTGTACCCTTCTCCCCACATCCTTGCCAACACCTGTTGTTGCCTGTGTTCTTAATAAAAGACATTCTAATTGGGATAAGATGAAATCTTAAGGTGGTTTTGATTTGCATTTCTCTTATAACGAGGGATGTTGAACATTTTTTCATAAATCTGTTGATTGCTTGTAGATCTTCCTCTGTAAAGTGTCTGTTCACTTCCTTGGCCCATTTATTGATTGGGTTATTGGTGTTCTTGGTGTAAAGATTTTTGAGTACTTGGTAGATTCTGGAGATTAGTGTTCTATCTGAAGTGTGTGTGGCAAAGATTTTCTCCCACTCTGAAGGCTCTCTCTTCACATTGCTGACTGTTTCCTTTGCTGAGAAGAAGCTTTTTAGTTTGACTCTATCCCAATCATTGATTCGTGCTTTTATTTCTTGCGCTTTGGAATCAATCTAACAAAAGATGTGAAAGACCTCTACACTGAGAACTACAGAACACTAAAGAAAGAAGTTAAAGAGCATCTGAGAAGATGGAAAGATCTCCCATGTTCTTGGATAGGCAGAATTAATATTGTCAAAATGGCCATACTTCCAAAAATGCTCTACAAATTCAATGCAATTCCAATTAAAATCCCAATGATGGACCTCATAGAAATAGAGCAAGCAATCATGAAATTCATTTGGAGGAATAAGAGACCCAGAATTGCTAAAGCAATCCTTAGCAAGAAGAGCAAAGCAGGGGGTTTCACAATACCAGACCTCCAACTATACTACAGAGCAATAGTGACAAAAACAGCATGGTATTGGTACCAAAATAGGCAGGTAGATCAATGGTACAGAATAGAGGACACAGAGACAAACCCAAATAAGTACAGGTATCTCATACTTGACAAAGGAGGCAAAAACATGCAATGGAGAAAAGACAGCCTCTTCAACAAATGGTGCTGGGAAAACTGGAAATCCATATGCAGCAAAATGAAACTAAACCCATATCTCTCACCCTGTACAAAACTCAACTCAAAGTGGATCAAGGACCTAGAAATCAGACCAGAGACTCTGCACCTAATAGAAGAGAAAATAGGTCCAAATCTTCATCATGTTGGCCTAGGACCAGATTTCCTTAACATGACTCCCAAAGCGCAAGAAATAAAAGCACGAATCAATGATTGGGATAGAGTGAAACTAAAAAGCTTCTTCTCAGCAAAGGAAACAATCAGCAATGTGAAGAGAGAGC